>VYZR01003634.1:54903-91165 GCA_013400675.1 Oxylabes madagascariensis | reverse complement strand
CCATTTAACCCGCTTCGAAGCAGGCTGAGCCTGCACGGTAACCTCAGGTCAAAACTATTTTGGATAGCTGAAACTCATGATAAACACATGCTTTTGAAGGTTAGAAAGCCATCAGTGGGAGACATCAGATTCGCTTCTTTATTATTAGAAGGGGAGAAAATCCAGGAGTGTTCAGAGCAGCAAGTTTTGTATAAAACATGAAAGGCAGATGGGGGGAGGTGGCAGAAGGAAGGAGGAATCTTTTTTGATACCAAACAACATTGCTTCTGCAGCAAATCCTTTTTCCTTGTAATTTAAGATTGTGCTTGAAATANAGTGCAATATTCTTCAAGCATTTATTGGAAACTTGATTGAGAACAACAATCCACTGGCTGGATAATGAACCTGGAGCACATGGAGCAAGCACACGGTGCCCTGTACTCTCCATCCCCTGTGCTGCTGGAACCAGAGACACAAGATGTGCCCATTTGGGGTGTACACTGTGAATTCTCTCCCAGGCTTCACCCTTCTCTATTCTCTNTGTAATTTAAGATTGTGCTAGAAATAAGGAGCCAGCTGCACCCGGGGGGAGCAGAGGGCAGCCTGTCCTTTTGGATGCTTGATTGGCTCTTTCGTGTATACCTGATAATTACTGGAGCTGGTAGGAATCCAGTTGTGCTACTTGAACATGCACTGAGCAGCATCGTATCCACAGCAGCCCTGCTTGGTCTGAGATCTTCAAAAGTGGGAGAGAAGATTGTCACAGAGCACAAGTCTTTACTGATAAACAAGTTATAGCCTTGCCTAAACTTCTCTCCAGCTGGATCTGCTAATGGCCTGTGCCCACTTGAGGGGCTTTCAGCTGCCTTAACCAAGCTAGATCAAGGTATTTCACTTAGAAAATACATCTTTATTTCTCAGGTCCAGATAGAAATCCTGCTACTCCCTCTGTGAAGTGGGAGGAGTCCCAAAGCATAATCTCAAGTTCAGTCTCGTGGACATTGCTTTTGACATCATCGTCAAAATCCTGGACTGATGAGTGAGATGGGGGGAGATGGGGGACTCTCTTCACACATGCCTGATCTGAGCCACAGCACTGCCCAGGGAAACCAGAAACACTTTGAGACAAATCTTCACCGATGTGTGCCTGCAATCACACACACACACACACACACAAACGCAAAAGGCAAAGTTTCATCCCTCAGAATCGCAACCCTTTGAAGCCACCTGTCTCTGAAAAGTTTTCTGTATAATGAGCAGAGCTCTGTGCTGTAACTTTTCCCTTTGTCCCCAGTGCCAGCTGTATAATTCCCAACCCAACAAACATTGCACCCTTGCAGAACTTCTGCCTCAGTCCAACAGTGCTGTTGTACCAGGTTTTCTGCCATAGCAGCCGCCTACAGGAATGAGCAGCAAAGCCACGGCAAAGGAGGATCCTTCCACTGGGAGGACTCTGTGTTTCCTCTCTTTCCAGGACCTCCACGCTAAGTGGGCTCAGTTTCCAAGTGAAAAGATCCTGTTTTTTCTCTTTTCCCCTAATGGTCAGAGATGGCAAACTCCCTCTGGGATCTGTGCATTCAGCTTTGTTCCTTCTCCCTCCCCTGCTGTCGCCAGTAATTAAAACTGAGCGAAAAACTGAACATGCTATTTTTTGAATAGATATTTGAAATTTAAAGTGGAAAAAAAAAAGTTGTGAAACTTGTCAGATCAATGATTTGACACATATTATTTAGCTGGCTCTAAATATTCTGGAGTGAGAACTTAGTTAACAACTTGTTAACAAAGCATAATTCGGAATAAAACCCAGCTCTCTCTTTGCTAGCTGCATTTGCAATATGGAGCTGGTTCTAATAACTCTGTCTCTTAAATACCAATGTATTTCTCCCGCAATTTCTGAGGGGTTTTTGCCACTTTGGTGCACAGAAGTGGGACAGAAACAAAATACAGAGACGATGTCCACCAAATCTTGGTGGTTGAGGAACTGCTGAACGCCTTGATGTGAGTAACTTGTCTGAGTCACGTGCAGGACATTGGTGCTGGGGAACTCAAGCCTGCCAGCACTTAAAAATGGGTTAATCCTTTCAATTAAGCACCTGAGAATGAATGACATATGAAGAACAATTTCTTTGAAGAGAAAGAAACGTAGAGGTAATTTTTCTGGTGTCTGTGTTGGAGTTTGCTCTCTCTGGCCACGTTAATGTGTCTCGCTCCATCTTTGGGCTTCTTTTAGAGACTACTTTTTAATGATGGATAAACAGGCCTGTTTTCCCCCTGAAGTGCATCCCTTACACCCTCATACCTGTAAACAATGGATTTTTCCACAAGAAATGAAAGGGCAAGCACATCCTGCTAACAATTTTGACTCTATGGAGTGGTGTAGCATATAATCTCCATTACTTTTCCGGTGATTTGTAAGTGACTGTTGCTAGGTAATGCCTTTTCCACTAAGCATCAGTGAGCTAATGTGAGGGCTTTGAGAATGTTACATTATATAATTAAGCCTTTAGTGGTGCTGATTTCTACTTTACAAAAGTCTCAAATCTTTTTCATGTGAGCAAAAAAGTTTTTACAGCATCACACATAGGGACACAAAAAGCATCTTTGAAGCCAGACTCATTTTTTAGTAATGTAACTGATTTATTTATTACACACAGCTATCAGCTACCCATCACAATGGCATCTAGCTAGATTCTATGTTGTTTAGATGGAAAACATGATAAATACACGGAACACATGACCCACTGGAAGTATCACTAGATCCCAAATATCTCTCTGGACTCCATAATCCATTAAACAAATGTGGTCCCTTTGTTCTGACATCTGGACACTTAGTCTAACCATGACCTTTGCTTCCCAGGGACAGGACAGGGATACAGAAGAGCTTCTTCAACAGGATGTGACTGGTTTGACTGAATATGAGAGCTGAGGTTTCCCCAGGATCTTCAGACATGAGCCTCAAGGTACTGTGAATTTTGTTTAAAGGATGAGATGAAGAAAGGGGTGGAAGACATGTCAGTGAGAAGATATAAACACAAAATACAAACAAACCACAGAATATAATGTTGGGAGCTTGTGTTTTGTCAAGCTTCACGCTAAACATCAAGATCAGTAACTGCCATTGGAGGGGGAACACTTGGCCACCACAATACACAGGACTGTGATGCAGAAAGCAACCTTGATGCAAATTTACTTAGCATCAAGGATCCCCAGGAAAAAAAAAAAGGAAAAACCCAAACTTTTCAAGGCAGCTAGCTTTGATCGGCCTTGGCACTGCGTGTGAAAGTCTAGCTCAGTTCTAAGACTGCCAGGGTAAGTGAAAGAAGAGCCTTTGTAATTTTTGTCTTACAATTATGTCACTCAGTCCTGTAGCCTTCATTCTCCCCGTGCAATTTGTAAGAGACGACAAGTCATTCAAAGCACCTCTGTTTACAGAGAGCCTCAGTAATAGAACACCACGGTCGGGCAGATTCCATGAACTGCAGACCCCGTGTTGACAGATGGGGTCTGTGACTGATTGTTTGATGGGCGCCGTGGGTGAGGCTGCAGGGGAATAGCAGGAGAAGAGGAGGGCACTGGGTTTTTTTTGAGCTAGGAGGTCATGTCGGCTACCAGTGAGAACAGCATTCAGCGTGTTTCTGTGGCATTGTTATCTTGGTGCCGGTGATGAAGTTTTAATTGGGAAGGGTGAGGATGATTCTGCTCTCCTCCCACACGGCTCTACAGATGCTGCTGCCACCAGCAGCTTGGGGCAGGGTTTCAGGAGCTGCTCGCTTCCCACCAGGCACGAGCCAGCAGAAAGGAGAAATGAATGAGGTGAGGATTGCTGCGTTTCTGAGGAGTGTCTCCTGTAGATAATGCCGATCTGATGGGCAAAGCCAATATGATATGTCTGAAGATACAAATGCCTTGTGCAGAATGGGTGCAACATAGACAGCAGGACACGTCCCCCTCTGCACTGATAATACAGCTTAACCCAATTCAATCTATTTCTGTGGCTCGGAAAGTTTTAGGATTCTCTGCTGGAGCCATCTACTATAGAGTTAGTGATAAAATATATTGCATTTTCATACCATAATTAAAAATAAAAACAAACGGCAAAGAACAGCCCACTTGAAAACAACGAAAACCCTCCGTGATCTATTGCCTGAAAGCCACTCAATAGAAATTAGCTAATATCAGTTATCTCCTTGCTGTACAGGCTTCCTGATACTGCAAAGCATAGTTCGTGTGTTGGAATGCTAACAATTATTTATTAGGTGCCTCAGAGCATCCAGGATCCTGGTCATAGGATCCCTTGTGTTTGAGGGCTGTGAAAACAAGAACAAGAGAAGAGTCCCCAACTAACACGCTCACAAAGTAACTACAAGGCAATTGGCAACAGATGAATACGCACAGAAGCAGAGCAGTATGCTGGGAGTGATTATAGCAGAACTGTCAGCATGAAAGGCAGGGCTCATGAAATACCTTTAATCACTGGTGATTATTCTTTTTCTGGGCAATCAGCTCTTCTTCCCCCCCTCCCTCCCCGCCCCCAGTATCTTGCAGCATGTGTCAGGATGCATCCGAAGGTGCTGTGCTCCTGCAGGACACCACCCTCCATTCTTGTCTCCATCAGGTGAGAGACAGAGATTTTCAAAGCTGTGAAGAGTCAGATGGAAGCAAGGGATAGATCCCCAGGATCCTGGCCCTGGGGTTTCTCACCCTGAAGCAGAAGACAACGCTGTCATTCAGAACAGCAAGTTCCCATTCACAGTTATTTGTCATGTTAATTACTACAGACAAATTTCTCCTTCATCTCAATCGTGCAGGTCAAAGCGGAAAAGTTCAGCACTTCAGAACATCAAACTTTGCTTTCATCTGAGTGCGGGACATCATTCTGAAATTCCTTTTGATCATGTAGGAAAAAAAAAAGAAAGGAAGACAATTTGAAAGTTTGCACTTGATGGGAGTTGTAATTTCTTTGTTAAAATGAAGGGAAAAGGAGTCTCTCTAGACATTAGCCATTGGCTGCGTGTGTTCCTAAACCCACATCCTCACCAGAACAGGTAACCCATGAGCGAGAGCCATGAACAAATATTGACAAATATTGGCTCTTCCTTCCCTATCCATTCAGGATCCTCATCATATCATTCCCACTTCATTAATTTCGCTCCAAGCTGTTAGCTCTATTAGATCCCTGCGCACTGTGCTGTAGGAAATACCCCTGGCTCAAACCCCACCACTGTTCACAGAAAGTGGCTGCACATCATGCCTGTAATTCACTGCACAGTGTACCTACGCGCTCCCACATTAGCTGTAATCTCTGTCGTGCTCACGCCAACATTCCAGCAGTATTTGGCATTTCACGAGAGCAGTATTTATCACTGAAGTTCATACAAAGTTGCAAACCCTAACGAGGCTTATCAGCTTTTACAAACCATCCCTGTCCACTGACATGCTGAGTATAATTCCACTCACTGTGCAGTCACCGGATGCGAAGAGGGAACGGGGAGGGAGGGGGGAGCTTCAAAGCAGCATTTCGTATCGCTTTAAATGAATCATGAAATTGAATGTCTGTATAGCCCCTAAGTTCCTGCAGGTGAGATGTAACCTGCAAGCTGGGCACTTAGGGCAGCCTTTCAGTCAAATAAAATCTTCTCATCGTTCTTGATGTGGCAATTATGCCCTGGAAAAGAGCAGAGTGGTGGCTGTGCGAGGGGAGGGGGACTCAGAGCTCAGTCCCAGCAGTCACAGAAGGGTGGCTGGGGGCAGATCAGGTCGGTCAGCCTCAGTTTGCCCACTGTCAAGACAGAAATCATCACAGTCACTGAATTTATTTCAGAGACATATCAGAAAGCATAATTAAATATGCGAGTTGTAAACATTTCCCCTCTGAAATTTCAAAAGATTCTGGTGTTGTTGTGAACAATACTGGTAACCTGCTTTGCTGCCAGCCCAGCCCTGTATCTAGGACTAGAGCAGGCACTAAAAAGCTTGAAAAGAGACTTGCAGTAACTGTATTTTTGTGTGTCTAAATGCCCCTGGGTATGTAGCACCCCACCACTACCCCTTTCCTGCTCATCAGGCACAAGTGTGACACACTGATGTGGGTGGAATTTGATTGAGAAATGAGCTACTGTTTGTATTGTCATCACAGAGCTCTCTAAAAGCATGAAGTCGGGCTGAAAGAATCAGAATGTTTAAAATGAATTTCATGAATTTTCCTTTTCTGCTGTGTTTTTTGGTTCTTCAGTCTGCATTCACGTCACTTGTGTAAAGTAGCGGTGGGATATTCTTTTATAACAAGACCTCAAAAATGCTTATTCTCTCTTTCATTTAATTCCATGGTATCAAGAGTCAGGCTGATGATCTTAATGTTTTCAGGTAATTCCTTGACTATTGTGTAATTTTGTAGTTCCATTGACTTCAAATGAGATGTTACAATACACACCAACTGACTGTATGTCCCCTAACACTTGGAATTTATAAGAATAAGACCAGCCAAAGTTGGTTTGTAGAGCACAGCAATGTATCCCCTGCCAGAGAAACATTTGCAATGGCTGGAGAGCAGAATGGGAGATCTTATAGAGTTATAGAAGGAAAAATGATCCATTAATTGCATTTCAAAAGTCCAGTGCTTCTGCAGTTCTGTTTGCCGCTGCACAGCTGTAAATGCATTCCCTTGCTACCGAGTGCTTCAGAGACATCAGGGTGTCCATTTAAGCCACTCTTTGCACCCATAAACAATGGTAAATCTTTCCATTCTGTTTTTTTAAACCCCCAGGACCCTTCTTGCTGAGTTTTTTTTACAGTGAGTGAATTCCAAGTGCTTCTGACTTGGATCACAGAAGCAAGTTCCCCGCCTGCCTCCGTGAGTGACTCATGCTCTAACCTCGGTCAGGTCACTTAGATGTTCTCTATTTCTTAGTCTTTAAAATGCATATTTCGCTCTCCTCACAATTCTGACATTGTAACATCTTTCTGGCTCTAGCAACAGTCTGTATCATTTTAGATATACATTATCTTGTACAAAAATACCCACCCACATCTCATACCCTGAAAAATCACAGTAGCCAAAACTCCAAATTTAGATTGAAAAATGTAGAGTTGTGCAGACAAGAGGACATTTTTCCAAACGTGAGAGGATAGCCTTTTCCTCTCTAAATAGTTTGGGCTATCAGAAATTTTTAGTATTTAAATTTGCAGCTCAGGCTCCTGCTGGGAGCTCCTGGACATGCTGGGCCACCCAGCAGGCAGAGTTGTACTCCAGTGATGTTTTTGCTTTGCCAGGGGTGAGGATGGTTTCACTGCAGATGTCCAATAGCTGGATACTGATGCCCTTCCCCTCTCGGTCCTGTGGTCCTGTCCCAACTCCTACATCCTCCCTGCCTCTCCCCACAGCTGATTTTCACACGGTGCTGTCTCCTTGCTGCCTCACCTCCAATAACTGAGGAAGAAAGGGAAGCAAAACCAGACAAAAGCAATTTTCCTCCTGTATTTTAGCCTGGCTATGCAAACGTTTGTAGCAGCTAAGAGCAGCAGTCACAAGGAGATCCCTTCTCTGAACCTGTAATCTTGGGCTGGAAAATGCCCTATTCAGATGTAGTCATCAGTAGATCTTTCTGCCATCCTGCTGATCCCCTCTCCCTTCCCACCTCACACCTGCCAGAGCAGGTTTGCATCAAAAGCATGGAATCTCTCTTTTTTTTTTTTNACCTTAAACGTTTTTGAGAGACCCGCAAGGACAGAAGCAGTTAAGGAAAAACCAAATCCAGTTTTGCTGTATTTTGGGAGGAAATGAACTTGTGTGTTTTGAAGCATTCCCACAAGGCTCAGATTTTAAAGCACGATGAATCACTCTCTGAAGATTCCTGTTTGCTCTGCTCTGCCTGCACAGGATGCCCAGACAGGGGCTGTGGGCTCTGGGAGGACCCAGCCGTGCTCCTGGCAGGCAGGGCCAGTTTGCAGGGGAACAGGATGGCCGTGCCCTCTGTTCTCACCACAGGCAGCCCCTCCTGCCTTTGGTAGGTCCCTGTGCCAGCACGCTGTGTTTGGGCACTCCCAGGGCTGTGTGATGCTGTTCTTGTCCTTCCCAATGCTCTCCCAAGGCTGTGTCAGGTCAGGGCTCTCCTGATGTGTCCAGGAGCAGTTTGCACTGCCAGGGTTGCCCAGACCCTGTTTGGCCACAACTTCAAACACCCCCAGTCTGCCTATGGAAGACCACGTGGGCACAAAAGGTTATCCCCTCCTTATAAAGGTTAAATGTAGCTAATTCATGACAAATGTATATCATTCTCATTTACCAAAGCACCTGCATCCTGAGCTACCACCTTCCTGATCCTCCCCAGATCCTCTGCCAACAGGACAGTGGTGGCATCAAAGGGCGCTTGATATTTTCTGGGACTTGGACATCCATGGCTCATTATGAGGAGCAGAATATGGAGTTGAAGGTCCTTTACTGAGAAACCCCTGGCTCTGAATCCGTAAATAAATCCCTCTTTATCCAACCTGCTCACATCTGTGCTGTCTCAAGCACGGGCAGAGGGAAGCTGTCAGCCTGGGCACAGACCTTCACTGGCACAGAAGGAATAGTCTGGAAGGCAGAGAATGACACATATCATGCCTTTACTTTGTACAGCAATCTCGATATTTTGTATGTACTTATTGCTCTGAGTTTGTCTCCCTTTCCCACCTGTACTTACACTGTCTTTTTTCTGAGGCTTGTTATTATTTCTATTGAGCAATCTTCAGCCGAACTGGGAGAGCTCGCAGTGACTCACTTACTTGAACATTATTGCCTAGTTCTTTACACAAGACAGATTGGATATGAATGAGATCTCTTGTCCTCATGAGCATTATATTTATTTCACAAGACATTTTCTTCAGAACTCTCCCTGCAATAAATTATGTGGTATATTTATTTTTTTCTTCTTCCATGTTATAGCTCTGTCCCTTTTTTTGTTGTTTCTCATTTTTTAGACACTTCTTCTTCTATGATCTGCTGTTGTTGTTTTCTGTATTTTTTTTTCTTCTCACAATCTCTTAGCTGTATCCTTGGAATTTTTTCCCTTGTGCATTTTTTAGCACAGTGCATGTATTCAATGTACTCAAAATGAGAGCTTGAGATAAGTATTTAAAGTAACAAAATGATTTCCCTCTCTTATCTTTCAGATGTTGTGTAATGACTGGGAAAAAAAGGAAAGAAAAAAAAAATAAAAGCAGGTGAAATGTTTTAAATTAAGCATATAACTGTAAGGAATGCAATCGCATGTATCATTTTCTGATTTCATAATGTCAGCTAACAGAAAGATTTTGTAGGTGCTTTACTTCTAAAGAAACACTTGACTGGATTTTAACAGCTGCTTTTGGGAGAGCCTAAAAATGCTGAAAGCCCTGTGTAATCAAAATAAAAATGAGTATATTTAGGGTGGATGAAATGGGACTTAAAGGTAGCACATGTCCATGGTATTTATTAGAGTCCCATCTTAGGTCTCTATGTCATTGTCAATGTACATCACTAGGGTCCCTTGCTTCCCAGCTCTCCTGCCTGATCTATCAACCCCTCTCAACCTTTTTATTCCTCCATTGCTTGGTGGAGGTGTGTTAGAAATCTGGACTTAGTGCTTTCCGAGGATCCATGCTGGAGGGAAAGATGGTTTGAACTAAAATCGAAATGTAAATAACCCAATGGGTGGTTTTGAAATCCAGGTACAATCTGGAATTTCAATATTGCTGAACAATGTTCAGCTACTAAGGATGAGTGGTTCACTTCAAAACTAATACCTTATGTCTAAAACTACATTTAAACTTCTTTACCTCGAGTGCAGTACCACACTAGGGCATGTCATTCAGGGCAGTGGTGGGATTTCTCTCCTTGGTGACTTTCAGGGATCACCTACACAAAAAGCATCCCTGGTCTGATCTGGTGTTGATCTTAATGAAGTTCCAAGAAGCAGGAGGCTGGCCTAGAAACCTCCAGAGGTCCTTTTCAAATGTTTTTTTCTATGATCTTACAGTTCTGGTAAGTGTGTTACAGTAAAATAACCAGATGGACTTTTTTTGGAAGTATAGAACAGATACCCTGAGGGCAGAAAACAGTATGTGGAGAAGATGCCATGGGTGGGGGTGGGGAGAAAGACACTTATTTCCATTTATGAGTTATAGAATCAGGACTCCTACAAGGAGTTGAGAAATTTGTCTTGATCTGGAGATGAGAAAAACAAACACTTCTTATCTTTTTACAGTAAGGCTGCCTGGCTTGTGATCCTCACCCTGGCTCAAGAAGGGTAGCAGCGTTTCAAATGTTGGGGCCAGGCTGGTTCCTGCTCTATCTCATTAGTCTGGTTTACATGTCTTTCCAAAAGGGATTAAATGTGTCTTGTCTCCTGTGGTTGTATTAAAGGGCAGAGAGGAGGCAAGGAGCCTTTTGCTTCTGGGAATGTTCTGCCTGGGGTATCTGCTGCTGGGGCAGAGGGGGGAAACAGCAGCCAAACCACACTGCTGTCCTCAAGGCTAATGCAGGAGAGCTCTGTGGTGAGACGTGAGCCTTGCTTCCCCTGAGCACAGGGCCAAATTAGCAGGAGAGAAGTGTAGGAATAGTGTTGGAAAGGGTGAGATGGACTGTGTGCCCAGCATCCCCACCGTGGGCATGGCTTTGCACTCAGGGCTGCTGAGCTAAGGACACCCCACCCTGAGATGTGTGGTGCAAAAGCTTAATTTCACCCCTGGGACAAGCCAGTGTCTTTTTCTCCCTTTTCTGTGCACGTTCCTCTTACTAGATCAGCCAAAACCCTCTGCTGTCACTAAAACTGAGGGCGTTTTTTGTGTAAAAGGAGATTTTTGTGCTCATCAAGGCCAGGTCTGGCTGCTCTGCCAGTAGATGTCCCTGCATGCCTGGCTGTGGTGGATGTGCTGTGTCTTTTCCTGGGAAAACTGACTTCCAACACACTGAACTTCACATCATTCCTGTTGGGTATTTTTCATATGTATTTTAATCTTTTTTTTCCTCTCATTTGGACTTCTGGTATAAAGTTTAATCAATCTCCACAAATATAAAAGCTGAACTTGAAAGTTCATGAAAACATCATTATTTTATTTCAAAGCCGCCTTTTCACAATCTTTAAATATTTTTCTGTTTATTTACAAAACAGAGTGCTGACACCAGACAAAGTCCCTGAACCCCTTTACCCTGCTCTGTCCTTCACTCCTGTTCTGCATCATGCATTCAAATAACTTCCACAGTTTTTCCCTTCCTTGGATTGCAGCGTTTTCCTGAAGCAGATATTGCTTTGGTGCACTGAATTGAAGAAAACAAGAAAAAATGAAACCAAACAGTGATGAGCATGAGGTACTCAGTGCTTGGTAGGCGCCACTTGGCAATTTTACAGATGCTGAGAGTCTCAACCTTCAGCCTGTAAGGTGTTTCCTGTAATATGAGAATTTATCAGCCGGCTTTCAGAGCCACATAGGTGAGTTTTAAGTGTTTTCTGCAGTGCTCTGTGCTCTGTATTATAATCCTGCAATTACATATTTGCATGCCTACTAAATTAGCACTAGAAAGTTATCTTCAAAAGTGCAAAGCCTTTCACTGCTGCTCTTCCTGGGAATACAGGGGATGATAATTGTTACGGAGGAAAATTACCTTTACACGGTATTGATTTTGTGCCCTGCTGCCTGTCATCGTTCCTGGGTAGGTTTTTCCAGGCTCAGGACAGGGAGCAGCTGTGCTGGGAGCCCGTGTTGGTGGCCGTGGAGGGACAGGCCAGCCCTGGCAGCTGCGGCATCGCCGCTGCCCCCGCGACTCGTGGGGGGCACCAGTGACCCACCCCAGCAGCCTTTTATTCCAGCTTTGAAGCAGGGGTAGCAAGAGGCTTCAAAAAGCTGGGAGCCACAGCCTTGGAGTGGGGGAATGGCTCAATAAATTGGTGTAATATAAGTATTTATTGATTTAAGAGCAGTCCTTTCTTTTGCCTTGCTTTTGTCTTCTAAGGGAACTTTCTTTTAAATTTATGTCCCACATTCTCACATCAGGAGGAAAATACATGAGAAATGTTTTGTTACTTCAAATTTATCACGTATTACGTCAGCTGGCATTGTGGACTCACAATATGTAATGCTTCATAAATTATGAAAAATAAATGTTTTATGGGCTTACTACGCACTCTGTTTGAAAACCGTTGAGCTGGGGAGACTCGGTGACCCCTGTACAAATTAATGTGCACATGATTTTCATTATTGCAGCTCAGATAGGAAATTTGAACATCTTTATATATTTATTTAAAGGAAAACGAGGACAGAAGTTGCTTGAATACCGTGTGACTTTCTGGCAAGAAGCAGGTATCGTTTAACCCAGCTCATAACCTATTGCTTCCCTCACAGTCATTGTTATTCCAGGCCAAAGCTTAAACTCAAAATCAGAGCTGCGAGGACTTAGCATGAGCTTCCAGAGGTCAAATCCTGCAGCCTTTAGCCAGGCAAACGAAACCTCCGAGTTGGTAGGATTTTGTCTACGCAAGGACTGCGGCGTTTGCAGAGCACGAGTCAAGCACAAGTCAGGCTCCTGCAGGAGGGAAGGCAGTGGAGAATATTTCTACCCATCTTTGCAGCCCTGCTTTCCCTGAGTGCGATGGAGAGCGACAATCCAACAAGAGCCACCCGTCTCAGCTGTCAAGGGCCTCGCCAGCAACGAAAAGCTCGATCTCAGGGTCCCGAGGATCTCAACTTATCAAACACGGCATCCTCCAGCCTGAAGCTCCAGGAATCCGAGGGAAATGTCCTCACCCATCTGCATGGGGAACAGTGTAGTCCCATTTTCCGAGGAGTAAAAGTTCACTCCAACATGTGTTGCATGGGAGGAAAGGGCACAGTGACGGGAGGTACCGGGAACGTGAAGCACTCACAGCTATTTTTTTTTCCCCACCTCGCACCCAAATATTTCTGTGCCTTTCAAAGGGGGGGTCAGGTGTTGAAGCTCTCCCCTGGACGGATTTTACATCGCACAGATCCACCACTGTGTTTCTAATAAAGCCATCAGGAGCACAACCGGGAGCTCCCTGCACGATCTTACGCAATATAAGTCACTGCTTCAGAGGACTCTCTTAACTTGGGGCTGGATGCACTCAAAAATCTTCCAAGTTATTCTCTCCTAATTCAAGTCAGCTGAGGCATCAAAATGTCGGGCAGATGGACAAGATCCCTGGCTGCAGCCAGCCTGTTTTCTGCTGTTACTCTTGTTGCAATCAAAACTTAGAGACTTTTATTGTAATTTTTTTTTTGTTTGTTTGATCAGTGATATTTTGAGAATTTAGCATTTACATAAGCATACTAAAGGATATTCCTGTGTGCTTTCTAGTGTAAAAGACTGTGCTCTAAGAATCCTAACTTGCCCTAAACTGGATCAAACAGTGTTCTTATCTTAAAACCATAGTTTTCCTTCACTCCTTTCCTTTTCTTTCTCTTCATATGGCTATTAAGAATTATTGGATTTATAGACAGTGCTTAAGGACAGTCACTACTGCATTTGCTTGATCAGGAAAGCAAAAGGATTTTCTCATCAGTTGTATTTTCTCAGACTTAGTAACTTCAATTGTGCTTCCGTTAGGGACACGCAAGAGAACAGATAAATAATCAAAGTACGACGCAAGTTCATACTTTCTTTTTTTTTATTTTGCTGTGACTTAAATAGTTGAGAAGATCTCCTGCCTCTGCCTCTCTCCTCCAGTGGATGGCAGTTGAGTACCACGGAACGGAGCGGAGCAGACTTGCACCTCGTTGTCCCTCTCTCAAGGAGGCAACCGCTGATTGGAATTAGCTGTTCTTTGCCTGTGTGAACTATCACTCAGAAATACCTGAAGAATTAGAAAAGGAAGAAATGGAACGCGTTTTCAATTTAAACTGCTTTGTTATTAGAGCAGGAGCAGATCTAAAACTTTCCTTCAGCAGCTGAGGGGGGAAAAAAAGAGTCTTATATGCATATACACAAGTTTCAAGTGTTTCCTTTTTATATGTTAATCTGAATTTTCAGTATATGGATGCTAATGAAAAAAAAGTTCCTGATTTTCATTTTGCTTCCTGACCTCCACAGTCTTTAGGTTTTAATACTATACTCATAATTTCAGCATGAAGAATAATTTTTAAAGGCAAATTTTCCTTTCTTGAAGCCTCAGCTGTACCAGAAAGAATGGGACAACTCCCGGGGACTGGGATTGCGATGTGAATTTAGTCATCATTGAAACTGCAACTAGTTTTGAAATGTTCCCCTAAAATAAAAGTTTAAAACAAACATTCCAATCAGAAACAGAAACCTAACCACGTTCCTCTTAAAAACAGGTCTCCTTCAACTCCTCCAGTTTATAGCACATACCCTTGGGCTATTACAGTCTAGAAAAATCTGAAATAAAACCACACTGTTTTCTGGGTCTGATCATGCATCACTCGCTCAAAAAGAAGTTTAGGGCCTCCTGAGACGCACAAGGTTTAGGCCTTCCTGACACATGTTGCTTCTTTTTAAAGAAAACAGTCTAGTGCATCTTTATGGCAAATACATCATTTTAGGTTTTTTCCCTTTATAAGGAATCACAGATGGATTGAAATAGAAAGCTTTAAAAAAATATTTGCAATTCCAGTTGCATATAAATAATATTGTGGTCAGTATCCTAGTTGTTTTAACAGGAGTTATTTACTTTTCAAATTTTATTTGCTTCTACATCTAGTCTCATGCTGTTGTAGTATAAGATCAGACACAAATAACTGTTTACACCTAAAATTAAGTTTCTGTAAGTAACTATTTTAAAATGTTTCCTTTCATGTTTGCTGCCGAAGGATCTCAAGCACTTCTGCCAGAAAGGAAAGTATTTATTATCTCTCTTTTACAGATGAGGAAACTGAGACACTGTGAAATTAAAAGCTTTGGGAAATTAGCGCACAGTAAATTACGGTGTGAATTTACTGTGTACCAACCACCCCGCACGAACTCATCATGTGGACTGGCAAAGAAAAAGGATTAAACTCCCTTAAATTATCTCACATTTGCCATGGACAGACAGTTGCCATGGATCAGCTGACACACAGCAACTTCTCAACCCACAGTGAGTCACTTTAACTGTGAATCCCCCTCCGTCGGAGAGGAGCCTTTCACAGGGGCTCTGCTGCTAATCTGCTCCAACTTCAGTGACATTGTTTGTCACTAATTTCTCCAGCTGTTTTACCTAAAAATCACAGAAGGAAATCTCTGGCAGGACTCAAAGTCAGACTGGAGTATTCTTGCAGCCTTGAAAAGAAGTGAGTTAAGAGCAAAATATTGCAGGGGAGATAAACTTTGTCTTTTTGAAGGACAGAGCATCTGCAGGATGTGTCCAGGCAGTGTATGGGTTAAACTGGTGAATTAGAGTGATGAGTCCTGGAATTTGAGAAAATGAGTCCTGGAATTTGAGAATCACCCTCCTATCTCAGGGGTTTGAGGCATTAAAGTCGCTTCCAGCATTGTGGCAGCCCAGCCCAGTGTGGAATTCCACGTGGAACCTGTCTGTCCTGGGAATTCCATCAGACACCTCTTCCCACCCCACACCTGGGTTGGGTCCGTGGCTGTGCGTTAAGGGCACCCTGCAAGATGCCTTCCACCTCACAGTGCCACTTCTGGACACCAGAGCCACCAGGGATGACCACTGCAGCCCTGGTCAGGGTTTTCTGGTCCCACAGTGACCCCTGGGCTCCGGAGGCCACCGGCCGGGATCCAGGGGTGACCTCCTCGCCCTGCAGCAGGCTGAGCAGCTGACGTTGAAACGACTTTGGCAGGAGCTCCCTCCATTGTGTCCGATCCAAGCTGGAGAGATGAGCACGTAGGGAGCTGGGACAAAGGTTGGCTGGTGGGAACAGAATTACTGACAAGTTCATTCCACTAATAAACAAAGACATAAATGATGGTGCTGTAAAGAAAAAGCAGGATTCTCTGGAGAAAACTGTAGAGAGACCTTGTAAGGAGGAGAGATGTTTAGACAACAGTTTTACATTATACTGCTTGGTAAAAAATGTTCTATTTTAACTCCAAGCTTGAGTCTAGTTAGAGCTGCACCAGTGCTTAGGAAACAGTATGTATTTTAATGCCCTGTGAACAGGAATAACTGATAACTAGTACATTTAAATGTGAAAAGCAGAACTTTTCTCTGAGGGAGACGTTATTTTTTTTGTTGTTGTTATGGATTTTGTCTTCATAGTTTACATTGCAGATATAGCATTCCACTGGCAGTCATTTATCTAATGACATATCTTTCAGGCTGTGGAAAATGCAGGATAACAGAGAGAGAGAAAAAGTGGTGGTAAGTTCTTTTCAATTTGCATTTCAGGGCTGAACTTCTGAGCATAAATATACAGAAATGAACACCTTCATAACATCCACTCACTTATTTCCAGAGCATTACAATACAAAAACCAATGGGATCAGGGTACTATTTACCTCAATCCCTCTCACCCCAAAGTAAGTCTAAGTAGAGGTGCATTTGCTTTTGGTACAACCGAAATTAAGACGGAAGGGTATGTCTGAGAAAATAGTTCTTTTTCCCCCTAAAGCTTACTCTTAGAGAATGCCTGTTTATGCTAGAGAAATGGCTTACATGGAATATGACAGCCACCTTTTATACAGGCAAATCAGACTCACTGGGCTGTACTGTTGAAAAGGAAAAGTTTCACAGATATAATTAACCCGTGGAATGCCCTTCCACAGGATACTCTTAAAGTGTTGTCACTAAGACTGTCTGTTTTCATAATTCAGGGCATCGTGGTCGTCTTGCTGAGAGGAAGAAGCAGTCTACTGTGTCCCTTCATGATGTGCCTCCTCTGAATGGATCAGGAGGTCATGGTGTCCTTGTAGAGATGGTCTCTGCTGGAGCTGGAGGAGGTGATGGATTCGAAGGGAATGTCTGTGGCTGTTTCCAGGAATGAGAAAGAGGTGCAGCATGAGCCCTGTGACAAGGACAGCCTAGGCTGCTGTGTGTGATGAGAAGAAGGTCTGCACACACCAGGGAGGCAGAGAAAGGTGGGTCATGGCAGGGGCTGCCCACATTCTTCAGCTCTCAAAATGTTTGAAGTTACTAATTGAGATGGTGGGCAAGGAGGAGGCCTCAGTGCCTCAATGAGTATTGCTGATTTGCAAAGGAGCAAAAGGGAAGATAAAAGAAGGTCCCATGGCTGGGTCTGAGTGATGGTCTTGGGCCTGGAGGAACTTGGTGTTCAGCACAGCTCTGCTTCTGGAGCATATGGGAAGCAGAAGTGCCTTCATTCTGCTGAAACATCTCAGGGGTTCAGGCACAAAACCTTTGAGGGCAGTGTCCCAGGCTCTGGAGTGTGTCTGAGGGTTGGTGAGTGCACATGGGGTGGGAGGAAGGACTGTCAGACCCTGTCTGTTGAACATATTTTACTAAAGATTCATCTGTAAGGAGGGAAAAGTGGGAGCAGGGATGTGTGAGTGAAGGATCTTCAGAGAGTTGGTCCCTGGTTTGAGGACAAAGATATTTGGAGAAGAGCTGAAATCCTGTTGTCTGGTGCTGTGAGGACCTTCTACATTGATACATCATCCAGAAACACTTGTTCTCAGAACCTTCCATACCAAAATCATGGGAAATATTTGAACTTTAGATGACTCCAGACTTCGGTTGCAGTTTAGTAGGATTTTAAGGCTGGCGCTTTATATATATATGACTTATATAAATACACACACACGTGCAAAATATATATCTGTGTGTGTATTTATTTATATACCTTAGGTTGTTTTGATTCTGTCAAAGAAATTCAGTAGCTCTTGTTTAAGGTAGAACTGGTCGAGTCCCATGCAGGAAGAGATTTGATGGGGCTGTGTTAAGCATCAGGGAATTTACACCAGAGGTTCTTCAAATGTTTCATTGAAGGCCAGCTCGTTGTTAACCTGAATATTTGATTTGAAGTCATGCTGGTTTCACATGTCAAGCTACCCTGGCACTGCGTGAAAGTGGTGGGAGGAGAGACTGGATGGGGGAATGAGCAAGAAGGGAAGGATTTGGTTATCAAAGCAGAGGACTCAGATTCAATAGTAATCAACATAAGGAGATTACTTCGGCTAGTAGTTCAGGCAAGGGCTCCATCCCAACACATTAGGCCACCCCTCACACAAACAGAAGGAGCTCCATGTGCATTGCCAGCTTCATCCAGGGACAAGGAGATGGTGCAATGACTTTGCCGCCAACCCAGGGAAATGGCAGGTTTGCTAAAGCCCAGCTCTCAAGAATATTAATAAAAATAAATGGTTTTACCCTTTCTGGTCCTGCTTATAACAGGCTGCTAATAATGCCTTATGAGGCTGCCACACAGTTCAATCAATAGTTTGATTTTTCTGCCCTAGAGCTGCCACAAGCACGAGCCCCAGGCTGAAGAGGCTGAGTAAGGAGCTGGCTGCAGAGACGGAACGAGGCAGCAAAGGGGAAACGCGGGATGTGGCACCTTTTGACTTCTGGGAAAGTTAGGGATGGACCTGAGCCATCCATTCCTGCTGAGTCCCATCTACTACGGCCACTGCCACATCCCACTGATGCTCCTTGATGCCAGTGCTGGTTATTAATGTATTTCTGTGTCGCCTATGGAAACATTCGGGTTTGACAAAGGGAAAAAGCAATTCGGCGTCCTTTGACTGAGGAAGGTTGATTTTCATTAGAGACAGAATGGCTCATTTTTACCTTTTTAGCTCCTGGAAGAGTAAAAAGTGAGAGGTCAAACCTGCATCACCATGACAACCCCTGCAGCGAGGGTTTTTGAGCAGATGAAGGGGAGTGATAATGGAGCTGAAGTTTCTGCCCGTTCATAGTCGCTGGGCTTTTTGTTTTGTTTTTCCTGGTTTCTTTCCTTTAGGCCCTGTGAGGTGTGGCCCCATGGGTTTTTCAGGGCTTGAAGGACAGCACTGGCCAGTTTAAACACAGCCACGCTCTGTTTGAGATCAGTCCTTGGTGCTGCAGTGCCTGGACACACGTGGAGTGTATATAAACCATATGAAAAAGGGGATTGTAAGAGATAGCCGTGGAAGATCAAACATCCCCTCAGATGCATTCCCTACACTCCTGTAGGTACAACATGCCAGCAAGAGCAGTGGTATTACCCGGTTTGCCTCAAAGAGAACTGTCACATCTGCCCTTCCTGACAGCACTTTCGGAGTCCAAAAATAAGCTCAATAAAAGAGCAATTCTCTGAGGAGAGGAGGCATTGTAGAAAAGAAGGAATTCCAAATGGGGTGGGGGTCTAAGGAGATATACTCATGAGAGGCTGCAGGTGGAAGCTCATTTGAGTTGCTGAGCTCATGCCCCCATTTTTCTAGACCTGCACAAGGGGGAATGTGTAGGAACAGATTGCAGATGGCTGAAGTCGCAGCTATGGAGCAAAACCAAGACAAATTGAAGTCCCACAAACAATCCCCCAGAATCCCTTTACCTAAAAACTGAGCCTGCTCCAGGGGAAAACAAGCAAAAGAGCAGATTACTCATTTTTAACACCTTTGGTTGTTTTAGGTACCTACTAAATCTGGTGTTTTCCTAAGATGGGAAGATCTCTCAGACTGGAATATGCCTCATTCGACATGCAAACACATCACCTATGAAGGGTCATCCTCACACTCCATCTAGATCTTCCAGATATTTGAATATTTTGCCTCTTCAGAAGTGATGAATCATCCTTTCTTTACCTTGTTGTTGTCATTGCAACAAAAAAATGAAACTGAAAAAGAAATGTTAGCTCAGGTATTAGAGTGTCAGAAAAGTTAATTTTGTGGGAAGATTTCCCCAGAGTCAGACTTCGGTGGGATCTATACAGCCATCAGATGGCTACATGGAGAAGAGGAATAGTCAGGGTTAACACTAAAAAAGTTTTGAATGGCTATAAAACCTCGAGTTGAAGCAATTCTCTGTGCCCAAAGGATTAGGTTAAAGCTTTTGCAGTGCAGTGGAGATGAATTATTCCATTTTTGCCTAGTGAGTGGTTTCTCATATCTTCTTCCAAAGTGGTGGACGTGTCCCTTATGTCAGGGTGGAGTTACACAGCCCACCACCCAGAAAGGTAACTGCAAAGAAAGAGCACAGATACGGTGTCCCTACCATCAGATTTGAGACAATAGCTGCATCAACCCAGCAAGAAAGCAGAGCTGAGCTGTTGGGATCAGCCTGCAGATAAATCAAAGTGAATCTGAGTGATAGTGATGCGATGTTGCAATAATAATTCACTGCTCATGCTGATTTAGAAGAGGAAGCCAATTCAGAGCTTCAGAAGCACCAGGGCCAGCACGGAGCCCTGTGGGACAGAATGAAAGAGAAGAGTCAGTTCATATGGAAACAAAGTGGAGGTTAGCAATTGCATAAAATACATACCTGGCAGAAGACAGATCAGAGAATTTCTGGAAATGCTTTGGATTATAATCTCTCCCTCAGACAACTGATTTATGAAAAGCTGGATTCTTGTGCTTTATTCAACCAATCTGAAAAATTATGTTCAATATGAATCCTCTCTCTGTATGTGAGAGGATTGCAGCAATAGTAATTTAAACAGGATGTTAGAGTACGACAGAAAATGCAATTTCATCTTTACAGTGATGAGCCAGAGACCTCAATTTTCCTCTTCCTGTGATGTGATTCTCTTGAGTCAGACTTGAACTTTAGGTTTGGTCTGAGAGGGGGGCAGATCGCCTGTCTGCTGGTGCAGGCAGGTTTCTCAGGACAAACGCTTTTTGGGAGGTCAGTCTTTGAGGACAAAATAAAAAATGCCAATCACATTGGCATCAGACCATTTGGAGGCTTTAATTAAATTTATTTGATTTTTATTTCTCACTGCAATTCTACTCATCCGTTTCCAGGCACAGTGGACTCAATGAAACCTGATGTTGTTTTCAATTTACCAACATCTCTTTGGAAAACAGACCCATCTCCCTGTAGAAATGTTCTGAAAACAAATTAAAACAATTCCTCCTACCCGCCCCCCACAAGAGCAACCAAGTGCCAGAGCTTTACTTTACACTTTGCTTGGATAATATTTGGACATAAATGATACCTGGCAACTGTATGTTCATTGACATTACATCTTTAACATTTCAGGTGATTAAGCTGAACTCATAGACATTTAGTTTTTAATTTTAAGAAAAAGCTTTCCCATAACAATGGAGTGCACAGTTTCAAGATGAAATTCATCCTAGGAAAGACCTATGGACTGGCACAGAAGGTGTGAAATACCACATGAGCTCGGCTAATAAGTCAGTACAGTTGTAAGAAGTCAATGCAGTATCAGCTGATACCTGGGAGAAGAAAACCACGGACAGATTTCTCTCTGCAGAGCATTTCCAGCACACCTTAAGCCTGTGAACCATGCTGGCATGGTGAGCAAATATTGCTGTCTGTGGGTTAAAGTTCAAATGCATCACTTGAGCAGATGAGGAGTTCAACCCGGGCAGAACAACTTGCCATTTCCTTCAGGGAGTGGTGGCCGTGGGGCGGGGAGGGACGTGGGTGTGAGAGTAGGATGCAGACAGTCACAGCCCTTCTACAGCAATTACCATAAAGATTAAATAAATACAATAGCCTAATTTCACGTGGAAGTACACTTTAATTAAGTCTCTGCAGAACAATGAGCTGCTTCCATAAAAGCTGTGAAAATCATCACTAGGGACTGTCCAGAGGAAGAGAGAAACAAACAAGAGAAGGTCTCTTTGTATAGAAAATATGTACAGGAAGTATTTTGAAAAGCTTGTCCCCAGTTAATTTACCTAGGAAGAATTAATGACAAACTCCAGGGTTTTACTCTGGTTTTATATAAGTTCCCCATCCCAGAGCCTTGTGGCTCTTCCCAGACTGAGGGAGACCATTCATTTGTAGACCAATGCAATTTTTTTGCATTTCCAGACTATTGCAAGAGCATCACAGCTTATTGTGTGTGTGTATGCCAGTGGGCTTAGCTTGGCTGAAATGCTTCTGGGAGGCAAAGTTCTGCAAGATAAGCCCCAGGTGTATAAAAAGAAAAAAAACAGTTCTCCCAAATCATTTATGATGCATTCCCTATGTTAATATAGTCAGGGATAGAGTTAGTAAGAATTATCAGGGGAGCATCACCTGTAGAACCTCCCTTCATCCTTCCCATTATTTTCTTTATCTTCCTGTATGATCAGGGATCCTAATGTACAAGAGCTACATGAAAATGAACCAATTTGCCATTACCATTTTTACAAACACATGGATGCATTGCCCGAGTGCAGGAAGTTTGGCCAGGGTCACGGTTATTCTCTTCCTGAGATTGGGATGTTCAGTACAGCTGCTGGCACCACATCAACCAGCCATGACTTGTGGTGAGTTTCACCTACAGAAGAGGCACCTTCATTGCAAAGGCAGAATTGAGATCTTCCCTAAATCCCAGCCAGATACANTTCTCTGCTGTATTAATTTTCCTCTGCCTTCTCTCAGGCAGCCCTGATAGCGATGGAGAGACTCCCGGTGTGCATCAATCAACCTAGAGAAGAGGGACCAAAATAGCTGATTACTGGATCTGTGACGTCTTATCCTCAGAACAAAACCAAATTTTCAGTTAGATTTTAGAATGGCTTGTTTTCCTCATCCATCTGCATGCCCAGCTAAAATCTTCCAGGAAATGATCCTTGTTTCAACAGTAGGTATGTCAGGTACAGGTATTTTAAGGAGGAGGTAGTTTAAGCCAAGGGCTGCATATTTCCATGTTTTCCTAACCCCCAGTCAAAAGCCCATCTGCCACTAAGTGGTTTGCACCTTGACAGTCAGACACCACTATTTTTTAAAGTGTTCTATAATGTTTATGTCAGTCCCTGTTGCTAACCTTTTTTTTTTTTTTAACTTTTTTTCCTTTTTTTTTTTTTTAACTTTTTTTCCTTTTTTTTTTTTTTAACTTTTTTTCCTTTTTTTTTTTTTTAACTTTTTTTCCTTTTTTTTTTTTTTAACTTTTTTTCCTTTTTTTTTTTTTTAACTTTTTTTCCTTTTTTTTTTTTTTTGTGGTAACCCTTTTACCTTCTTTTTCCCTGCTCAGACCCATTAGCAGGATGTNTTTCCTTTCCCTGGCAAATACTTGAGGATCAGATCTCTCACAGGTAATAAATAGGTTTTGTGTAACTATAGAACAAATACTCTCTTGGCTGAATGTCCACTCAGGGCATAAGGAATGCATGGACATCCTTCAGTCGTCTCACAGAGAGAGGTCTGAGTTCAAAGCGACCTCCAAAAATCACCCAGCCCAACCCCCCTGGAATTGGCAGGGACACCTTCCACTAGAGCAGATTGCTCAGAGCCCCATCCAACCTGGCCTTGAACACTGTCAGGAATGTGGCATTTCTCTGGGCAGCCTGTGCCTACGGGTAGGCTTCAGTCCTCTCTAGTCTGCTTTTGGAGACGTTCACAGCCCTGGCTCTGCCTTTTTGGCACCAGAAAAAAGACTAAACCATAAGATGTACATTATGTCCTCCATGGAGAGGTGAAACCTGAGGTCCTTAAGCAGCAATTTCTGACAAAGTTAGTCTCAGACCAGCAAACATTGACATTGGTCTCTGCGCCATCACACAGCCTTCAACCCTTTAAGTGGAATTTGCCTCCGTATCTGACCCTCCCACGCAACATTTCTGCATTGTTTGGCAAAAATGCAGATTTTCTTCTTTTCAGTATTATGACCTTCAACCAATCCCCTCACAAACACACACACACATATAGACATGTCTTGTTGTGAAACAAACATTTTAAAACAAAGGGGACGCTGCTGTTGCATTTCAATAGGTGCCTGCTGAGGACAGACCCTTCACTCAACCCAGAACCCACAGCCTGGCACGCCAGATGATTTTGAAAGAGTCTAGAAGGTTGACAATGGTAAGAAACTTTTGGAAATGTTTAATACTCTGGTCCCAAAAGCTGCTTTCAGGTTACAGCTGAATCAGCTGCCATTTAGAAGTGCAAAGTGGGTTTATGATGGCTCATAAGCCTGATCTTGCTTATGGGGCACTGCACTTTAATTTGAGAGCAGCCGCACTGATTTGGTAAACAGATTGAGGAAGAGCTTCAGACTCCAGGCTTTAAAATTCATGAGGATCTGATTTAGTACATTTTACACTGGTATTTTAACATATTTGCTCTATGGCTAAATTGCAGTGTAACCTAAAGGACCAGTCATATACCACAATCTATTGTAGATAATACAAGATATAATCAATGTCACCAGGCTGCTGAGCTAGTTCTATATTTAGTATTTGTCAGAAAAATACATGCAAAGGCATTAAAACAACGAAGTCTGTACATGGATGATTTGTGAACAGGAGAAAAGGCTAAATTTGCCACTGTTTGCTCGGAATAGCTTACCCAGATTACAGGCCAATTTTGTTTTGGACAGAAATATTTTCCATCACAGAGTCTGCAGAAGTCAAGAGAGTGCTATTCCTTTGGCCGTAGGATGGGCTGAAGGGCTGGGCTGTATTTTGGGATTGGCAGCTCTGACGGTCTCCCTTTAACCCATTTGAACACAATTTGATTGGGACTTGACTGATCACTTAATAGTCTGTGATTGCCTTGATTGTGGACTTCTACTTTTAAACCAAATGCAATGTCATTATTATATATCAAGCAAGAACGNTGAGTAAATGGGAAACCAATTCAGAACCATTCTTAAGTAGAAATGAAATGCCCTGTAATCCAATTTTGATCAAAATTCATCTTCGCTTTTCGGGGACCAAGCAGCCTGTGCAGTTATCTCTGCACTGCACAAGTTGATAATAAAGCACAGCAAAGCTCACATTCTTTTCCCTTTGCATGTGGTGGGAACTGGGCATTGTTCAGCTGGAGAACAATGTGCTACTCCCCCAGCATGTGGCAAAGCAGCAGAAAGGCAAGAAGAATATTTCTCCCTGTGCTCCTACTTCTGTTTCTCTAATGTCTGAAGTAAACCTCTCTTCCTGCCCGTGGGTGGGTGGTTCTCCTCCCTGGAAACCTTCCTGTCCCCCTCCCCTGATTCCCTGTGTTTGCAGAAGACAGCTCAGTGCTGCAGCACCTTTCCAAAAGCACTCCTGGGGAGCAGAGACACGTTCAGCTCCCCTCACAGACCTGGTTTGAAGCCCCTCTGCCTTCCACTCCAGTACCCATTTCCTTTTGGTCATGCACAGATACAAAAGCCAAGGCACATCACAAAAATACAATCCCAGTCCGAGCAGTGACTGGACAAAGAGGCTTACATGGTGCAGGGAGGGATCCCATTTAACACAGGTTTTTACTTTACATTTGCTTCAATGACTCCAGCTGAGTTCTTAACTGGCTTTTATTCCACTTTGCCTGGCAGAAGCAATACCTCAAGGAAGGCTTTTCTGGTGCAACATCAGCAAAATTTTGTGGCTTAGAAATGGCTGTTAGCAATCAAGCAAAGGTGCTCCATTCCTCCTAAAAATGCCTTTATTCCTTCCCGCCACTCATTTCTTCACCAGCTCCTCCTACCCACAGGCCAAGCTTTTTTTCAATGTTCATTTCATATAACCTTCCATGTTGCAATGCAACAGGTGTTCTACTAGGATGAGACAGAACATTGAATATCAACAAGTTTTCAGGCATCCATCCACTCTGGCTTCTAAGTCCACAGGATCCTGTGATAGGTCATAAAGGACGGATACATCATTAAATAATCATCTCAACGTTATCATCACCTGCCACCTGTCCCCAAAAGGAAAATTTAGGAGACGTAGCAGGTCATTATGAGAGATGATTAAATGTAAGTCTCTGGTAGCCTCCCAAGACACATAGCAAATCCCTTCTTTTCCTTGGTAGCAGGAAGCTCGTAACTAAAGGACGCAAATTTTTTAAAGAGATTGAGTTGTCTTTCCAAGGTATCTTTATGTTCAGCTACCCTTTATTAGTTGCCTTCTTATTTGTGTTTATTCTTCTCATCACATCTTGTAGTTTCTTGCTGCTTCACTCTTTCTGTTTCCCTCCCATCTAACCTGAGACCATTTCCTTTCTTTCTTTCTCTCTGAAAATCTTCCTGCTGGTATTTTCCATGAATCCATCTGCATTGAATTATTTATAGATACAATAAAGTCCTCTTTTGTCTAATGTTTATTTTCTTTAATAACAAGAAACATGGGGAAAATGTTCCAAAGAACCAAAAAAGGACTTGACTTTTCCTGGACGCAAGGCAACAGTAGCCAAAAAGTAAAAAACAAGCTGTAGGATGTTCATAAGATGCATCTAAAAATAATATTCTTAGTACTTTGGTATCTAATATGTTCTTTGAATATATTTCCCAAATCTGAGCCCTGGTTTTTATACTGTCTTGACACTCTGAAGGTTTTAATGGACAATGAGTCACTATGGAGGCAACCATGAGCAATAAGCAGATGGATTACTGCTGGTGTAGCCAGATCTCTGCTACCTGTTTTCCTTGTCCTCAGTGTTTGAAAATGCTGGTCATTCCCAACCAGCAGGTTTGTCTTGAAGCTGGTAAAAATTAGAACAAACAATATATCTTGTTAAATGAGTCACCGCTAGTGCTTTGTTAACATTTTACTGTTTGTTTGAATTTACTTTCCATCACAGTTTAAAGGCTTTTCCCATCTCCTTTTCCAGTGGAGGGTTTATGCTGCTTATTACTTCTTTCTTCCCTTCAATTATGCGAGCCATGCAAGCATTTCCCCTTGAACATTTTCCAGCTCCCCCACCCCGTACCTCACCTACTGCGTGTCCTCCCCCTCGTTTACACAGCTCCCTTCTCCACTGTGTTTCCTGCACTGCCCACACTAATTGCACTTAGCAGGGATGTGGTGGGGGAGGGAGGGTGGAAAGGGAGAAAGTAAAGAGAGGACTTCTGAGGAATCTGTATGAGTTTCAAACCGGAAGCTCCTCTGCACGTGGGAAAGATGGAAGTCATAAAATAGGCAGCAGAAGGGAGGGGAGAGAGGAACAGATTCAAGGCCAGGTCCAGAGTGACCAGAGACAACCTCAAGGTAGGAGCATGTTGGTTCTCACTTTTTTAGAGGGAGAAAGGAAGCACCTGGAAGCTGCAGAGGTGGGAGCCCAGGAGATCCAGTCCCTGCTCTCCGCAGCACCCACGTGCTGCAAAATTCAGAGGGTAAATCTTGTGGAGCTCTCCCTGCCACCTCTCCTGGCAAAAGGTTATTCAGCATGTGGGAGAGGCTGCTTTGGTTCTTACTCATTGTTCCATACCCCTTGACCACTCACTTTACTGCTATTGCTTGTCAAAAGCACTGTCCACTGTCTCTGTCCCCATTCCCATTCCATTGTTACAGGAAAAAGGATGCTGGATGCTGACACCACAGAAGCAATGAGCTGCACGCCGGGGCCGTTCTTGCAGGCTGGGGATGAAATCTGCATGGAGGACTTGCAAAATTCAGTCCCTGCTCTCCTCTCAGTGGGATGTGGATGTAAAGTCGCCTCTTTCTCAGAGCAGCTTTTAAGAGTGAGTATTTGTCTCAGAAAGAACAAACACACACCATCAAACAACAACCCAACTAACAAACAAGCCCTCAGAGACCGTCAGCTCCCAAAAATCAGCACTCGGTACTCTCTGAAACTTCACTCATTTGGATTCAAAGGTACCTGGAAGCAGAACACTTGAGCTACAGAAACTGCACATCTGTGGTGTGTGTTTATTTATTTATTTACCTGTTTTCCAATCTTGCACCTGCCTACTTTAGCTGATCTCTAGCTATCAAACTGTGATGGAGCAAAAGTAATAAAATGCCTGTAGGATAGAAAAACCCTGCCTGAAGTTCTCCCATAGCTCAACCAGACCTAGAAGATGCACATTTCAATTAAAAGAAATATAAAGTTTTTCTCTCCTCACCACCTTGCCATTTTCCCCTTCTCTTCTGTGCATTTCATATATCCATCCATATATAAATATATATATAAATAAATGCACACACATACACACACACGCACGCACACACGCACAAACCCACCCCTCCCCTTCCCAATCCTTCCTTTAAGGTTTAATTTAACAATAACATTTGCGATCGGGGTCCTGAGCATCTCAAGGGCATTGCGCTTGAAATTGCACACACTCCGCACCATTTATCATAGCCTGACATGTGTCATGTTCCAGACTGCAGCTCCAAGAGGTTACAGCTCACGACTGCTCCTTTGTTGATCAGCTGCCGAGACAACTGAGGCACCTTTCTTTCTTTTTTTCTTTCTTTTCCTTCTTTCTTTTTTTTTTTTTTTTTATTTTTAAAGCTGCACCGTCCTCTTTTTATAGGGTTCATTCTGACACAATGGAAAAAGAAAACGAATTCTTCTCTGCTCCTTGCAGTTCCCCCACCAGATCTTCATTGACCCAAATTCCGATCACATTTTATTTGGGTTCAATAGCAAAGCTTTGGCTGGTTAATATTACTGCTTAATACTGGATAGAAGAGGGATAAACTGTTTTCAAGGCAGTTCTGTGCTTGAGGAGAAGAACAGGGTGTAAAACTGCTAAGGATATTGGAGACCGTGCTAAGGCAGTCCCAAAGTGCTTTCCTGTGGCAGCACCCAGGCTTGCCAGGCCAGTGAGTTCCTTCTATTGCTGAGCTTCAGTCCTGCAGC
This sequence comes from Oxylabes madagascariensis, assembly GCA_013400675.1. Lineage (NCBI taxonomy): Eukaryota > Metazoa > Chordata > Aves > Passeriformes > Timaliidae > Oxylabes > Oxylabes madagascariensis. The sequence goes on along the minus strand of VYZR01003634.1, from coordinate 62,627 downwards.
TTCAGGGAAATGAATTTTCTCTTCTCCAGAGCTTCTATTTCATTTACTCCACCTCTCTTCCTTCACTTCCTTGGTGCCTTGCAGATTCCTTGCTGCATGAAGAGCACCTGAGACCTGCATGTATCTTTGCAGCAAACCAGGTGGTTTATAAACAAGAGCCACTGAATTGCATTCATAAATCACTTGTAGATCCTACTTTTGCCAGTCTTCATCCTGCCAATCAACATTTGTATAGGATATGGGTACGGGTGTCGCTGCAACTTGATGTGTAAAGGATGCAAAGTACTACTGATAGCAAGGAGTGGGGTCTGAACACTGGCCTAAGAGCTGAACAAAAGCAGACTTTGTATTGCTCTTCATTCTCAAGAATGTTGGCATATCAAGTGAGCCACTAATTTTTTTTTAACTATTTATAATGAAGAGTTCTTGAAGGTAGGAAACACCAAACTGGAGCCGATTTCTCCATTTCCTCTCCCTATTTTCACGTTCTGCTCTGTCCTGGAAGACCTCAGTCCTGAAGGTTCAGATCCCAAAATCTGTCAGTGTTTTGGAATGATACTTGATCTTTCAGATTCCTGTTCCCCTCTGAGCTCCAAATCACGCAATGTTCGTCACCACCTGTTAGCATCAAGCACAGCCTCTGCTGACACAGTTGGAGTTGTCTTACTTTCTCTCACACTCTCAGCTCTTGTCGATGGATATTTTCGGAGGTTTCCTCGGTTTAGAGGCACTTGATTAATCAGTAGTGCCAGATGGGAAGGCTCAACTACCACCACCATGTGTGTGTCACACGCCCATTAGATTCACAAGCAGAGGGTTTTCTTGCCATTGGCCAGCAAGATTTTGCACTTTATCCTTCATTATATGTTTTTTGCCCATGTCAGACCTCTCTGCCTTCCAGTTTAGAAGTCTGATCTGAACAGCCCTTTGCTGCCTGAAGGATGCCTTGTTTTCTCCCTGTTTCTCAAGGAGAGAGCAGCCCAGCTTTGTGTCTGTAGCTGGGCAGTCCCACATACACAGCATCCTCTCCAAGCTGCTCCCGGGCTCAGCACGGAGCTGGCTCCCCACTGCCAGTGATGCATTTCCCCCTTGCATCGCTGACCTTGACTCCTGCTCGATCCCTGCCCTCCCCCTTTGCCAGCATCGAGGCTCCTGCCCATCCCTGCAGGGATGATGCAGTGCCACCAGCTGGGATGGCGTAAAGCAGCGCCGGGGCTCGGCCAGCTTCCAGTCACATCCCTCTGCCCATCCTGGGGACAGCAACCACCTGCAGAGCCCCACCTCCCCAGCAGCTCCGCAAAAACACCACAAGGCACAGAGCACAGAGAGGTATAAGTGGTTTTTATAAGGTATCAACCCTTATAAGTGCTGCTTCTCCATCTCTTTGCCACCCCAAAAAACTACCTGTGTGTGTGCCCGACACTGGCGCCACTCCTCTGCCCCCAAGAAGCAAGGAAACTGCTTGACTGCCCCGTTGTAAAGGAATATGTCTCCCTAAAATTCTTAGGGAGACTTACTGAGGATATTTCAGTGGGCTGGAGTTCTGTTATTTATAGAGGGGCTGTGCCCAGGGTGTGCCTGTGCCTGTCTCTCTTTTTAGGACACCTGTTCCCATGGAGGCTAACTGTGGTGTTTTAATTCCTCGCTCCAGACCGCACGGGAGCCAGTTTAGCCCCCAGCAGTTTTAAATGAAAGATGAATAATTTTAAGGGTGTTTTGTGGATTTATAAGGAGGTAGTAAGGAGTCTACACAAAGGAAAAAAATAATAACAGTCTATGGCAAAAAATATTAAAAATAACTAAAAACCCACTGAAAAATAAAAAAGCCCCTCAGCTTTCCCTCTCCAACCATGGATATTGTCATTGTAATACTGCTCAGAAATGGGGTCCCTTTGGGCTGGGAGTGAAAATGATACACAGATACTCTGAGTGTAATAGAAAAGCAACGCACACAGTAATCAGGGTTTCAGCTGAGACCATCCTCTGAATATCTCAACCATGGAGTAGAGCTAAGGCTGGATTCAGAACTGGCTCAACATCCTGGTCTCCCTGTGGAAGGAAATATGGCTACAGCAGCCTCTATTTATTGGGATGGCATTGGGGGATGCTGGGAATTAATTGGCTCCTCAGATATGGGGAATAAAAGTAACCTTGGGTCTCTCTGCTAAAAACAAAAGGAGATAACCACCAAACCAAGCAACATATAAATAATAGGAGAACCAATAATGACCTAAAAAAAGTATTTAAATGCAATCAGGCAGAGTGGAGGAAAGAATAATGACATGTGTACAGTAGACACAATGTAGATTACAATTTATAACAGGATACAGGATGGAGCCAGCACTTGATTAGGGGACCATGTTACAAATTTTTCAGCATATGTCCTCTGTTTTTCTTTGCCTTGGCATAGAAGGCTGGGCACTGCTGGTAAGTAAATCAGACCGTCAGAAAATGCCCATGTTGATGAGAATTGCAGGATCCAAGGAAATTAACTTGACTTGTATTTTAGACAATTCTGCCATATCCATTCCTTGCCCAGAGCTGTCAACTGAGAAAGAGTTGTGCCTGCTTACAGCTTTAATCAGAGATAAAAATTACCCCTAGTTCATGAATATGTTTATCATGGAGATATGTCAATGGCAGAGAATAGATTCTCAGCACACAGTTCTGCATGTCTTGCACTAAAACGTGTCACATACTGATGTGTTTTGCTCTACAAATAGCACCCTCATACTCCACTCATTGTCCAGACACAGACAGAGCCTGGGCAAGGAAAAGTCCTCCAGAAGGAAGCACAAGGAGCTTTTGATGATGAGCTTGGAGGGCCTGAAAGCTCCTTGGATATCTGCTTGCTGTGGCTTGGCCACCATCTAGGAACCATTCACCGGATTGCCAGGGGAGAGGTGAAGAGGGAAATTGTCATTTGGTGGTCACAAAGACTGTTGAGGCTCCTTGGATCATCCTCCGTGTCTTGAGGCTCCATCTCCCTCCTGGATGTGCTCCCAGCTGCTGCTGTCTGGACCCAACACTTCAGGCACGGCTCTTGACCATCAATACCAGTAAGTCATGCTCTGTGGTGGGGTGGGGGAAAGCTGTGATGTGCTATTTCTTGTGGATAGTCAGGCTGTGATAAAAAGGAAGCCGTATTCATGAACAGAGTAATCTTCTCCCACTCCTAAATGTCTTTTTTCTTCCCAGTCTGGTAACATCACATCCCTCAGAGTACCCTAAATTAAAGAAAGCAATACCAGAACAGCAACAAAAGCAAGAACGGGAATGACACAGCAGAAAACCAGAAAGCAAATGGCTGACAAGAGATATTTATATGTTGCACGGTGTTATTTTGCCTGCTCTGTTTGTCCAAATTGCCCTAGAAAACAGAGAGAGCACAAGCAGCTAAATGAAGGCTCCTTGAAGTCAGGGTTTTGCCGGATCCCGATGTGCTTGTGCTCTGGGTGTGGGTGTTTGTGTGTGCACGTTGGGGAAGAAGGGAGATTGTTGTTGTGGTCTCTTTCTAGACAGGCATAAACACCCCTGTTTATTTCCAGCATGGCATCTAAATTCAAAATTAGCATAAGCTGATGGTGTTAATTGATTTATATGCATGCAGGCAGTGGTTTATCAAAGGTAGAGGGACATAAGGTCACTCCCCTAAGGGCCTCCTGGGAGCAAGTATCCATCTGAGATAATATTGAGATTGGCATAGTTGGGGATATAACTGCGTCCAAGTATGAAGAAACAGAGTTCTTTGTCATTAGCAGCAAAATAATTTTCCTATTAATATTGTAATTCTCCTTTTAATAAAGGCTGCTCTCATTGAGGTCTAGGAAAGTGCCCTCCAGGTCTGCTCTGAGGTGGCCCAGGCTGCAGCTGGAAAGCTGGCTGCCTTCCCAGAGAAGGGAAAAGTCTTGTCCAATTTGCCATCTGAGCCAGGCTCTCGGAATTTTGTTCCCTTCAGGTCAGTGTGCCTCAGCCATTGGGGAAATGCCAGAACACTTCCTGAGAGGAGATCAGCCACGACACAGAGACAGCAGGGACCAACAGGGGCTTCTTTACTTTCTGAGGAAATATCATGAAACTATTTCGCCTGAGCTGTACCAAGAGCAAAGCCAGAAAAGGGCCTTGGCTTGCAAATGTAAAAGAGGGAAAAATACATCCCCTCTTGAACTGAAGAGAGGAAAGGAGAGGAGACAGTCTGAAAATGCTGTGCCCAAAATGTCTCCTATTGCTATTTGTTTTCATTTTGTATTTTAAAAAACCTTGGTTTTTCCCAAGCATGAAAATGGGTTAATCTGATCTGGCAGTTGATTCTTCTCTTTATCCTTTCTCTCTCTCTCTGTTTGTTTGTTTGTTTTCCCCCTACCTTTTCCTGGGTCAACCTGGGGAATTCAGATGTGGAATCCATCTAAAAAAAACATCTTCCACTTGTAAGCAAACCTCCCTTGCCTGGCAAATTGGGAATTTTGCCCTCTCTAGTAGGACTGTAGTGTCTGATTGTTCTCTGACTGAGTAGGAGCTCAAGAAGGCCACCTTTACACTGAACAATCCCATATATCAGGGGCCACCCCTTTGAATTGAATGGCTTTACTGGTGCTAAGAGAGGCTATTGGAAACTTAGTCTGAAATCATACCTTTCAGGTAATAAGCAGCAACGAATAGAAAAGAAAAAGAAACAGGAGGATTATAGGATTTAAGGAGTTTCTTTTGAAGAAAGAGTCCCCCCTGCTGCTGATGGCCAGACGCTCGTGTGGGTGTTGAGGTGTGCAAATAAAGCAGGGTATAAAGCTGTTAGTGATGGTTCACAGCAAAAGACCCACTCCTGTCAAGGAGAAACAGGTTAGGTAAACATTTCAGGTGTTTGGAGGTGAATCTTTTCACTTGTGCACAGCCCTTGTTTGACCCAACTATTTCACATCATTACCAATTGCTTTGTTCGTACATATCAAACTTCCTTCTTGTGCTTTATTGGTTTCTGCTCTTGCTGACCTCTTCCAGCAGTTTACTTTCTAACATCCTGAATGCTTCATCATGACTGTTCAGCACACCTCACCGAGGGCTGAGATTAAAAGTTAAAAAAAAAGAGAAAGAGTGAACACAACAGGAGAGGAAACAGAAGAGCTTTTGGCAGCAGCCTGGTGACACCCTGAGGGGAGTCAAATGGGATGAGTAACCACCCGAAATAATGGCAGAGGGGAAAAAAGAGAGAAGAGACTCAAACAGCAGGGCCTGAGTGAGAGAATTAGTAAGAACATCAAGCTGAGAAGGCCAGGGGAGCGGAGGAAGGCAAAATCTATCTCTCCACCTCAGCTCTCTGTTCTAAAGAGAGGCACTGATCCCTGTTAAAATAGAAAATGGGACCATTTGGTTTACAACACTGGGCACAGATATCTTGTATTCAGTGTCTGCTTCTCTCCTGGACTGAAAGTCTGCTTGGCTCTAAGGTGTGAGAGCAGTCCCGGGGAAATCTGAAGTGAGGACAGAAAGGGGAGAAGGTGGGAATTAAAAAGGGGAGAGCAGAGAGTGTCAGAGCCACCTCCAGTGGCTGCAGGGCACTGGTGTAGCAGAGCCAACACAGCATCAGCAATATCCTCCCTCCATAGGGGCCACAGAGCTGCATTTGTGTCCCCCCTGAGCACAAGGCTGCAGGGATTTAGGAAGGGGAGAGGACATCAGCCTGGCCGGGCTCACTCTGCCTCAGCCCAGGACCTTCTGCCTCCTCTATCCTGGCAAATCTCAGAGGGGTTATGTTTAGGCTGATCAGTACTTGGTGGAGGATAAACATTTCATTTAACACAGGGAGGATGAGATTTGGGAGCCTGGCTCCTTCTGGATGGAGTGACAATGGAAACATTCGGTACTCGTGCCAGGAAACATCATAAGATTTATTTGGTGTCAATAAAAGAAAGAAATGTTTTGACTAAACCAGAATATTTTACTTGGGTTATTTTTTTTTTTTAATAATTATCTATTATATGATAGGAAATTAAAATGTAAAGTCAAATATTGTTGTGTCCCCCTCAAAAAGTTGGCATGGGTTCTTTAGCACAGTCATAATCTTTCTTCTAGTTTTCTTCCAAAAAGAAGCAGTGTCAAAATCAGTTTGATGTTATGAAATGTTTTAGTGTTGATGGAAGCACCTAATAGTCAGGGTATGTATGGCTATCTCTGCTTTTGACATTACAAAGAGTCTGACCTCCAGGTGCTCGTCTCTGAGGCTTTCAACTCAATTTGCAAAATTCAGGCTTTGCTTTAGGTTTACAGTACCATGAAGCAACATAAAGTTCAGTGATGATTAGATTAGGTTTTGACAAATATGAGAAAAACATTGAGATGCAATGTTAAAGCAGAAGGAACTCCAGGAAAGAGCAACTGGAGGTCTATTTTGTGAACATACTGAATATGTGGCTAAAGCTGCAGCATATTCAGACTGTATTAAGTCTCCAACAAAAGACATTATGTAAAATTTTTATTTAAATAAGAAAAAGAGTATTTGACCTGCATTCTTTTCTCATTAAGTATATTTTTCTGCACACATTCTGCTTTTTTTTTTTTTTAATGCTAATGAAGAATTAAATTGTTACATCTTCAGACTAATGACTCTCATCAAGATTATTTTAACAATTCTTTCCCAGCCTTTCCAAGTCCTGTTTCATGCTTAGGAGACACAGAGGGTTTTAGCTTCCATGTCTGCCTTTGGTATTTCTACCAAGAGTAGATTTGTGACATGTGCTGCCATGTCCCAGGGTACATAAAGCTTCACTTTGGTGTCCTTGACATCTTTGGTCCTTTTTGTGGCTATCTCATAATTCATGCAAGTGATGCCATACAACTGTAAGTTTTTCATGAGGTCATAAAACTGATTTATAGAGGTTTTCCCATAATCTCCAAGCAAATTAAAGAAGGTTGATGGAGCTATGCAACTCACTGTTGCCTCAACAATGGTCTCATTCAGAAATGACACTGAACAAGATTGAGGTATTAAGATATCAAGAATGTCCTTAAGAAGCCTTGTCTGTCTGTAAAAAAAAAATGTGATGCCTACAAACCAAGAAGGGCTGTTTCTTCTCTACACTTAGTTGATTTTTCCCATGACATCTACCTTGAGATTAGTCAGATAGTTTCTTCCTTCACTTTCTGCTTCCAAATGGAAAAGTCTGATTAATCCATTGCAGACCAGCACTTACAAAAATAATTTGAGGTTAATCTCCTTTCCCTTCTGAGATGTTTGAAGTTTTAGATTATCCATTTTACAAATAGTGTTTTATTTTGCTTTTCAGCTTTTAAAATAATTTTACAATAATGGAAATATTCCAATGAGGGAAAATTCTAATTCCAACAATTCCAATAAAGGGAAAGATATTTATATAATATGTATATATTTGCATATATATATATGTAAACCAGATATATCAAACTATATATTTGTATATCTAAAACTGTGGGGTTTTCACATACATAGATATAAAACTATTTAAAATGCACATATATATAAACTAAACACAAACCTCAAACTCTATTTCCAAACTGTTGAAAGTGGACATTTCAGAATTGTGGGAACTTTATTCTTCCGTCTTTATTTCTGAGGCTGTTTGTGAAGCGCTTGCATTTTGACAGAACTATATAGTCCAAGAAAATGAGCTTTCACTAAACTGCCTCCAACTTCAATATATGCCCTGTGTCAAACTCAGAGAGAGCTTCCAACCTCTGTGCCTAGGGCCGAGTGC
>VYZR01003634.1:26446-53726 GCA_013400675.1 Oxylabes madagascariensis | reverse complement strand
TAAATGTAATATTCTAATTTTCCTAGTTGTAGAAAGAAGTTCAAAAGCACATTTTGAGTGCAACCCAAATCACCTAATTTTATGTAACTACATCTGTTGAGTCAAAGCACAAAATTTATAAAACCCAGGCAGCATGTGAAGCGCAGAAGCTGCCCTAAAGGTCCCAGCATTTAAATGAAACTAACTCCATTGTCGCCAGTACCAGTAATTACAATAAGCCTGGCATTTCTTGTTACCCTGTGAAATTACCTGCAAGGCCTTTTCATATTGTTTCCATGCTGTTGTTTTCATGCTCAGCAGAGCATTAAGAGTCAATGATGGGCAGCTCTTGTGTTTGACTGTGAATCGTGGGGCATTTTGCTTTGGACTCTATAGAAAATCCTCAAGGTGTTTATTGACAAACGCTTCCTACGGGCCGCTGTAATAGAGAATTCTCCTCCCTGCCCGCTCCCCGGTTCCTACAAGGCCAATCTGCTCCACATCTAGGCACGCTGTTGCAAAAAATATATTTTTTTCAGTGCCTTCCATAATGTGCCTTCAGCAGGAGCTATGGATCAAGCGTGCTCCAGACCAAAGGCACTCAGTCCTCCAGCTCGGAGCCGTGCGCTGCCATTTCCCCTCCATTTGTTTCTGTGGAGCTGACTGTGTGTGCGGTCATCCATAAGGGTGCTGAGATACCCTGGAGAGAGGAGGAATAGCTGCAGCTATTTTTCATTATTATATACTTCACTCCGTAATAAATGAGATCCATGGCATGTGAGCGCCGCTCTTGTAGATCATCATATCGGCGAGCACAAGGAACCTTACGTGCCACAAAGCTAAATAAAATAAAGTAAGTAATCCCGAGAAAAATGGGCTGGGTGCTCAGGACTGCACAGTGCCTCCCCTCAGCCTGAGAATGACCTCAGGACTTGCAGCAGCTGGAGAATGGGTAGTTTTAAAGCTAAAGCCACGGCCTGCATGCCTGCCTCATCTCTATCTCTATCCATATACCATGCAGAAATGTACAGACTTGCACTTCCATTGCCTTGCAGGCGTCCTTGGGATAACAGGGACCAGCAAACAACTTGTGGCCCAAAAGGGAAACAGCAGCAGTAGCAACAGGACTCTTCTCCAATGCTCCTGATAATGGTGAGTGTTGAGCGTCTCTATAAATTAGAGCAGAGCAGATGTGGATTTTTAAGACCAAGTTTATGACAAATCTAGTTTTGGAAAACCCCCACAGTCTTGCAGGTAGGGCAGGAATTTGTCTGCAGTGCAACACAGCAGATCTGGATGGTCCTGCTGAGAGTCCAGAGTGAGCTTCTCACCTGTTAACATTTTGACCAATAACCCAAAGATGTGAGCTATTGAACACCTAGTCACTGCTAAGAAAATTATGGACATCTACTTCCTCAACAGCAGTTCTAATTCAGGAGAGGAACTTTGGTGTTATTTCCACAGGCCAGTGATATTTTGGTGACTTCTGCCTTTGCAAAGTGATCTACTTATTGGGAGGCATAAGGAACCAGTCCTAAAGCTGAGCTTGGCGTACACAAGGGCTAGCAGGAGGCTCCAAAATATCAAAACTTAGTTCTGGAAAACCACATTCAGAATCATAAAAAGAGTGAAAGAATAGAGATAGAACAAAATGTAGCTCTTTTCTGGAGGTGAGGATTCTACCTTACAGTTTATTTGGCATCACAACACTTGTAAAATCACAAACAAAAATTTACACATACACACGCAAACAGAATTCTCCCACTGTTCCAAAACACAGTGGTTTTCTTCACTGTTTGCCTTGGGTATGAGTTGAGAGGATTCTGGTTTGGTTAAACTTTCTGCCTCTCAGATAAAAAACAGCAGCAATTTTCTGCTTGAATTTCTCTGTGACTAAATCCATTGATCATCCTTTCTCTCTGTGAGTGAGGAGTGTGTTTTCTCTTTAATAACTACTATCCTTCTCCCTGAATATTTTTTTCTCTCCCCTTCACTTGTTTGTGTTGTGTTGGTCAGTCCACTGCACTATTCCTCTGAGAGACAGAGAGAGCGCAAAATTGAAGTTATTTTATGCTTGGTCTCCCTCGGTCCCAATTTTCAAATCTTCATGTCAATTTTCACACATCAGTGTCATATGGCGAATGCTATGGAAATTTCAGTGGGGTCCTTGGGATACAATTTATACATGACCCCCTATTCCCTCCCCCAACCAGGCTGCAGACCCTGTCTTTACAAAGAATAAGTGGATTTATAATTAATGTGGATTTTAAAATATAAGTACATTTGGAATTTTTCCCATTTGTTTGCCTCTGTTGCAGTACGAGTTCAAAGGAATATGAGCTCTCTCTCTCTTTCTCCTTTCCAACCCTAATAAATTGGCCAAGTTAATATAAAATTACCTCACATTGAGGTAAAAGATCAACTCATTACTAACTTTACTTTTTTCCTTAAAAGTTATGCTGATGAAGGTTTATCAATCAACTAATTTGGTAATCACCAGTTAGCAAATGCACTCATTGCTACCTACTTAGGTGAGCAAGGTTAGGAGGAAATGGAACATGGTGAGCTTGGATGGGTAATTATATCTTCCTTTAAACTAATGAATGTGCATGGTCTTAAGAGTCCTTGGTGAGTAAAATCCTAGGACGAGGTACAAAGGCTCAGCTGACACCAGCAGAGCATTTCAATCATTGACCTTAAAATGGGCTCCTGACATCAGAAAGGGGTACACATCACCTGCTGCATTTTCCAGCGTTAATTATCCTCTCTGTGGGCGAGGAAGGGATGACAAGTTTTCCAAGTTACACCTCAAAACATCTTAAAACTTAACCCATTTGTGGGGAGACCTAAACTACACCCAATTCCCACTCTAGATTTGACTTAAAGATGGTACTAAGGCATCACATGTACCTGATTCTCTGCATCACGCACCACCAGCACCTTGAACAAGATTTTCTAACATTATCAGCCACAAAGTTTTGGATAGTTTATTTTAATTTGTTCTTTTCTTCTTTGACAAAACCAGCAAATAGTAACAGGGGAAACCTAATGCCTGGCTTTGAAAGAACTCCATCTTCCCTCCCATTCTTTGTGGACACTCAGCACCTCTTGCAGGTTCCCTGCTCTATCGAAAAGAAATTTTTTAATCCTTCAATCCCTTATATATCCTTCACCTCATCTTTGTCTGATTTTTTTCAATTTTGGAAAACTAAGACATTGCAGTGATAGTAGAATGGTTGAGGGAGTTTTTCTTTCTGAAAAACTCTGCGGATCAGGTTTGGGCTTTGCAATGCGTCATCTCATCCAGGAGATGTAGAAATCAGAATCACATCATCCTCCAGTTTATTTAAGTTGCTACAAAGCCAGCTGCAATGTGTACAACTGCACACTGAAACCTCCCACCAAGCTGCCTTCCCTGGTGATTTTGTGAGCAACCTCTGGATGAGATAGCTTTATTGGAATTGCTGTCCTCCTCCAATGTGGCCAGAGGGAAATGAACTGGATGAGCATTCTGCTGTGCCACACAGGGACCAGCCAATGCACTCCACGTGTGTGCAGGTAAGAACACACTGTAGTTTTAAGTAACGTGACCCTCAGAAGGGCTGCAGAAAATATATTTGTTTGGCTTGCTGCCATTTTGCTGCTGGCTGCAATCTTATCATCTCTCCCAGTCTAGGTCAGGAGAACCCCTGCAGAACAATTCAAGAGGGGAAAAAGAGCATCTGTAGGTCCTGGGGCTGCCTCATCCCTTAAGGTGCTGTTGTTTCTGGAGGCACTGCTCAGGCAAAATCAGAGAGTTCCTCTGAGATGCTGAGGACTGCAGGGATGGTCTTATGTTAAGCTGAAAGCTGTAGGAAATGTTCACTGTAAACCATGTGAAAGTCTCAGTTTTTTTGCCTTGCTGGAGAAATTAATCTTGGAACAGTGACCAAGATTGCCCCAGTTTATCCAGGACGTGCCCACAGCACTGCTCTAACAAGTCTTATGGTGGTGGATGAGGTGCAAACTCTGGGACAACTTTGCACCACGCAGTCACAGGACCATCAGTTGAGATCTGCAAACCTGCTGTTCTCACCAGCTCCACTGAAAAGCAGAATTGCCTGTATCTAGGGTTAAATGAGGCATTTTCACTGCTGGAACTGCCTGCCTTACGCTGATGAGGCTAGCAGGATAGAGCCCTCAGCTATATTGTATATATTCCTGTAAAGACAGGAGTAATCCACCAAATTGAGGCACCTTAGCACATAACTCAGAGAGTGGGCACGTGCCTCTGTGTGTGTGCCTGCATCTGGATGTGTGAGAGACAGAGGGAAAGATGAGATATACGGGGAAATACATGAGAGATGAGACTGGAGAGATAATTTCCAGAAAATACAGCAACCATCAGAAACTCTGTCTTTCCAGCTGGAGGGTTTTGCAGAGCTGGTGCTTCTCTCTTAACTTGACAGCTCCTCTCTTAGCCCAGCTCGTAGTTGCTGCCTATAAATTTAATTAGAATGGGGGTAGGGGAGGAACAAGACTTCACGGCACTTGGCACAGCGCTGAAAATAGCCAGCTTTAATACCTTTGACATTGAATCACCTGCTAAGGGCACAGGCTGCTGTGCAGCTGACCCACCCTGCTCTGGTGACAGGATGTGTCACTTCTCTTGTCCTCAAAACGTGCAGCCCACCCCATAAACCGGGGGATCGCGTGCCTGGCTCTGGGGCTGGCTGTCTCCCCGAACACCACGAGGCAGGATTGCACCCTGGAGGCACCAGGGAGGGACCCCCAGCACCCCTGGCCATGTGAAAAGGGAGCTGCTCAGGCTCTGTGGTGGCAGTGTGTTTCATTTTTCTCTCTCTGATGCAGCGGGCTATTTTCTGTCTTTGCAGCTAAGTGCCGCACTGCAGCCAGCCGTGAACATTTCTGTTGGCCCAGCTGGCCTCTTGTTTTAATGCTGCTCTCAGGGCTCTCCCTGGGAAGAGCGGGGAAGTAAACAGATTGGAACTTTGCCCACACATATATATTTAATTGTGGGCTGATTTTATGCTAGGGAAATGTAATAGACCCATCACTTCAGGCAGACAACTCCCAGCTGAGGCAACAGGTTAGAGATTCCCCCCAATTCTGGAGCTTCCTGAGATGTAGCAGCTCTTACAGATGTAGGGACTCCTTGACAGAGATTGAACCTTTTATACTGTTTCTGATAAGCTCTAGGCAGTGTGGGAGCAATTTAGGGATTTGAGGGATATTTGACCTCTTTCCTATGCATGCTGCAGGGATCTGCTTGTGATTGTGGCTTTGAGTCGTGTTTGGAGATGTCCCAGATGAGAAAAGAAAATCCCTGAGCTCCTCTCAGCTGGACCACAACTGACCCTTTTACCACCATTAAATGGCACCAATGCTGCTGCAAGAAACACTTTTCAAAAGTGTAATTTGATTTTTTTTTTAATTGTGTTTGAATCTAACCCAATTTCAGTTCAATTCGAGTTAGCCAAATTCAAATCAAGATCAGACTGAATTCCCCTCGAAATCTGAGGGTATTTTCATATCCTCCAGGGAAGGACTCAGTGGACCTGAACTTAATTTGAGGGAAAAAACCTACAAGTGAAATCATCTTCAGAGAATCATGGAACAGTTTGGGTTGGAAGGGACGCTTAAGGTCATCTATTCCATGAGCAGACAGACAATGAGCAGAGGGACATCTCACACCAGACCAGGTTGCTCAAAGCCCCTTCAGAGATGAATATTCATCACCCTCTTTCTTTTTAGGGTCCCTCTGCCATGCACCACCCTGCCTGGCTGTATTCTCTGCTCCCAAGCCCTGCAAGCAGCTGCATTTGCTCAGACCTGGGGAAGGAGCAGCACAGGCAGCCCCTGAGCAGGGCACCACGCCAGGCAGAGGGGCACACACAGCCCTTGCACACGCTGTACAGGACCTCAGAGGACAAAACAAAATCCATTTTAAATATGCAATCGAGCCGTGCAATTTTCAGCCTATTCAGGCTTAGCAAATGCCTTGGAGGGATCAGACTACCAAGCAGCACCAGCACAGTTGTGACTATGCACCAGTCTGTAATGCAACAGCTCCGATGTGAAGTTATTACCGCAGGCACAGTGTTGATACCTGTGTTAAGCCTCTGAGCATTGCCCAGTGTGAACTATGTGTTTCCACAAGACTGAGCAGACCCAGACAGAGCTGATTGCTCTTGCAGTTAATAAAAAGCACTGCACTTTCTCTCTTGACAATCCCGACACCTGAGTGCTTCCTACGTATGACAGTTAGCACATTCTGGTTGCTCAGTGGCCTGTGAGAAATGAGCCTCTTCTCAATTTAGTTCCTATCATCAGACAAGCAGTACACACAATAAAAAACACACCTTGACAGTCAGCCCCCAAAGCAGCCCAGGGGACTGCAGGTCCGAACTTCCCTTTCTCTCGTGCGCAAAGCCATAAACCAGACGGAATTTATCGGGTTGGACTCCGCTGTTTCCTTCAGGTAAATCAAGGTAACTCCACCAAGGTCAAAGGAGTCACCCTGGTCAGTGCAGAACAGCCTGGAGGAGGGGAACCTCTGCTGACCCCACTACGTTTCTTCTCTAGATGGGGCTTGTCAAGCCCTCCTGACTTGCACTGGTGGCCATGGTCTGTCACAAGGTCCCCTCAGTCAGAAGAAGGTAAAAGCTCTGCCTCCACCCCTTAGCTGAGCCTTTGGCCCGGGAACTGACCTTCTCACAGCAAACAGCACCAGCGTGGGTGTGATGTCCTTTTTTTCCAGGAGGGTGAGGAAGGCACAGGGCAGGGCTGGAGGGCTGGACCAGAAGTGGGTAGATGGTGACTGCTGCCACAGGCTCTGCTCCAGCCAAGCCCAGCTCATCAGGTCATGTCAAACGGAGCTAATATAAATGTCAGTGTGCTGCTTTCAGTTGTGAAATCTGTGTTTGTTGTCCTGCAGTTCATTTTCAGTCTTCCAGCTCTATGGATGCTATCAGCTGACATGTCTGGCTGGTATCCTCTGCCAAAAATACACACACTCTCAACATTTCTCAGGAGTTGGGTTTTCCCCCCCTCCCTGTGACATGCTGATGTCAAATTTCTTCCTGGCTCAGTGATACACAAGACTGTCCACACCTACCAGATAATGAGTTTAACATTTCAAGGACAGAAGCTCTCAGTCTCAGTGAGACACGGGGTGGATGTGCAGGCCTGATTTGGGGTAGGTGCCAAAGGTGGCAGGCTCTTTTAAGCTTTTTTGGCATGTTCTCTCTTAAGATAATCCAACCCAACATAAATCGATGTGTATAGCTCAGAGTACCATAGGTATTCTTGTTACAGTTAAATACTATGTTGTTAATAACAGCAGCTTAAATTCTTCTCCCATTGTTCCTTGCTTTTAGAATAAATTCTGTTCTGAGCACCCAGATCTCAGTCTTCTACAGATGCTGCTCTGGTTGACTCCAGGCTCTTCATCATCTCCCCACCCTACAATTTTATGTTGGCTTCACAAATAAAAATTCTTACTCTCTTCCATTCTGCTCCCCTACCTTTCTCTTGGTAACCTTATCTGCATATCTGAACTCAAGCATCCATGCTCTACAAATGACTCACAAGTCTACCCTGGACTTGTTTCTTTTTGTCCAAAACTGAAACTTCATGCAGTGCCTTTGACTTTTACTCACTCATGGTGAGCTGTCATCTTAAGCTGACCATGAATTTCCAGTTACTTCCCCACAAAATCTTGCCCCTTTGNTTTTTTTTTTCCAATCATGACCTGGAGCTCATATTTGTTTCTAAGGCTCCAAAGGTAAGGAATTTTTTTCAACTGGCTCACCTCCCTCTAATTTATTACCTACAGAATGTGTCTATGTCTTTCTGAGTTTTAGTTATAACAAACAGAAAAGATGCTGAATTTCCTGGTGCTCCACACAACTGAAACTCCTACAGAGATTTAGAATTACTTGGATTTTATCTGTGGAAACATTCTTTATTTTTCTGGGCAAATTGAATCCCATGTACAGTTTTCCAAATTACTCTGTAAATGTAATTTCTCCAGCTTATCAATGCAACCAACGTGTTGCTGTTTTGGTTTCCTTCTTGGAAGGAAGATATTTCTCCATGAGAGACCTTCTGTTTCAACAAATACAAGCTACTCTTTACTTCGAAGACACTCTTCTGCCTCACTCTTTAGCTTGGTCTGATGAGACACTGCTGGTCTCAGAGGGGCAGCCAAGGAGCCAGAATCCTGTCCACCCTCCCAGGCTAGGGCAGACACACTGTCTTCTTATGACAGAGAGAAGTAAGTCTGCAAAATTCTTCTTCCCTGGATGCAGCTGCATTTTATGCTGGTGCATGTTCTCCTGCTATTTCTCCTGTTCTTTTATCAGTTCCTCTTCCCTTGGTTTTGTCTGAGCATTTCTTGGGCGCAGAGCAAGATTTTTTTGTACTTCTGCAGCACCAAGCACAGCAGCTCCCTAACCTCAGTGATGAGGACTGTGAGATGCCTAATGCAATGCAGGTAATTAATAATCTAAATTAGAAAATTGTTATTAAATGGCAGTAGGGGAGCAGAATGGGACAGGAACCAGAAAGACAGTTCCAGACCATGTATTTGAGACACCCATGCTTTGACCTTGATAACTGGTGAGTCAAATAAGAGCTGGACTTCTATGGTCCTTGAGGGTCCCTTCCCTCTAGGGACATTCTACGTTTCTGTGGTTGTTGCACTCATGTTTGCAGAAATGTGGGGTCACCAGGACCAGAATCAGTTCCTCTGGCCAGTGAGGGACAGCAGTGCTTTTGTTTTGGCAGGCCAGCACCATTCCAGCCACCAGCACGAGGCAAAAACATGCAGACACAGAGCACCCTCCTGCCCGTGGCAGCCAGAGCGCCCTTCAGACATCCCACCTCACCTGCTGACACAACCCTTCAGCGCCCACCAAAATCAAATGCAGCTAATTGGAAGGTGATGACAGCCAGGGCACTGCTGGATTTGCATGCTGATTCCTCTATTTTAGCATCACACAGCCCAAGTACAGGTAAAATGAGACTCTGCACTTCATTCCAGGCTGTTTCCTGCCTTCTCCACAGTGCACGTGATTACACACGTACACACATCTCTTGGGCTGTCCTGAAGCCAAAAATCAGCTGGAGATTGCATTACATGTGCTTTCCAAAAGGCTGGCCAACAGCATCAAGGGGCAACATGCTTTTTTTTCCTCTTGCTGGGACAGGGCTGCAAACTGCAGCTGTAGATGGGTATTTGGAAATCACAGCAACCCAGCTCACGTGGGGAGAACAGAGCTCTTTCCACTGCTTGGGTTACAGCTTCCTCATACTTTTTATGCCAGGGCTTAGGATGGATTCCTCACTCTTGTATCACATTATACTGTTGAAGTTTTGTTTCGAGTACCCAACCTCCTCCCCTGTTCTACCACTGGCATCTGCCCCTGCTCTAAGTCTACCAATTATTTCCTTTAAGTGTCAGCAGCACACCAGACACACTGAGATATGACCTTTCTTCTAGTTGATGCTGTTAAACTATTACTTGAAACTGAAGTTGCAGTTGACAAGTGCTGCTTCAGTCACTAATAACTACTTCAGACATGCTAGTGGTGTCTTGGCTCTTAATGCTGTGGCTCAGGGCTCAGGGAGTGTCTTTACAGGTCACTTAGAGCCATCCATCTGATCTGAAACAAGATCAGTCAGCCTCTCCTCTGGCTCTGTGCCTTGCTTGCCAGGAGATTCTGTCTCCATCCCCCCAGGGCTGCAGCAGTGGCACATCTAGGTGGCTTTAGGGGCTGCCCAGGTCCCAGATGATCCCACCTTGGGACAGACCTGTGAGCCACAAGCTGAGTTTTTCTGTTTGCAGCCGAATAAAAGTGGGGGGCTCCAATTCTTTGAGGTTGAATACAGCCCTTTCAAAGGAGAAAGATCACCTTTACTTGCCTGCATCACAATTTACTTTCTGTTTTAATTATTTTTCTTTTTTTTTTTTTTTTTTTTAAGCAGGTTGAACACCTTCCTGAGAAAAATGGGATTTCTGCATAGAAGGAGGATGAGTACTCAGACACACACCTGAATTTTGCAGCATCAGGTAAGGAATAACTTTCATTTCCCACTCCCCTTTCTTCAGTCTCAACTCCTCCAGTCTAATCAAAGCATCTGAGGTATCTCAGACACAGAAGATTCACAGCTTGGCAGAGGTCACAAATATTTCCTTTATATTTTGGCAGGGTTTTGGCACAGTCTCAGGATAAATTTCGAACAGAGTAATATAAGGCAAGGCCAGATCATCGGGGGCACTGAGCCTTATGCCCTGTTACTGCAGAGAATCCTCTAAGAGATGTCAAATCCAGAACAACTTCCCCTTTTCCTTTGTCTCCTGCACATTAGAAGCTACAATGTGATATAACAAACTAGGTCTGGCTTTTCAATGGAAAAAAGATATGTCAGGTTTTAAGTCTCCTTGACATGACAACATCTTCATCTAAATCGTGAAGTCATCCTTTGGATAGCCCAACCTTGGTCTAATGTCTTTCAGAAAATGATGCTCATTTAATTCCTGAAATGTGAAATCTAGGTCTCAGGTCAAGAGCATAGATGTTGTTTAGCTGAAAAATTTAGATCCATCAGACTGTCTGCAAGAGTCTGCAACTTTTCAAACTTTAGATTGCAACTAGACTCTTGCTGCTATATATAGGCTTTTGAAGAGTAGCATCTAAATAAAAATACCCTTGAAGTACAGGGCACTTTTTATGCTCCCACCCTCACAATTTTTTAGGAAACAAAAGACTTCTTCAGGGCCACAATTTGTCTGCACAGAACAAATGGCCAGATCTCAGCTAAAACTTTATTTCTTTTTCACTCTATTTCCAGCCCTCAGGCAGGATTTTGATGGGACTTGATGGGAGAATCCCCTAAGACAGGCAGGGTCAGATCACACAGATGAAGGGACTTGACAACATGGGAGATATGGGAGAACCTCAGCCAGAGTAGGGCAGGTACTTCATGGGAAAATAAACCCAGTTCTTATCTTAGTAATGGCATGGACAAATTAAATCTAGTCCCAAGCAATCAGGACTCACCCCTTCACTGTTACAAGATGACAGACCTCCAGCCAAGCCACATATCCTTTGGTGGTAGAGTGATCAGCTGAATCTCTTGCCAGGAAGATTTCTAATTCCCATAAGATGTGTTGGTTATGGGCAGGATATTTCTACAACACAGGGAAATTTTCATCCTCAATGGGAAACACAGCAGGGCCAAAGGAAAGCTTGAGTGGCACCTGTATCTAGAACAGATCACACACACATATGAGCTTCCAGAAGGCAATAGAAAGTCCATTCATATGGCAGTTGTGTCTTTATAACCTCTCCATGTGTATGAATTTATGGTTGTATGAACAGCCATATCCAGTTATTGAAGTATTTGATGATCCAAAGTGCTCAAGGCCTTCTTATTCCATCTCATTCACCGTTAAAGTTCTGCACAACCTTTTTACTGGCTTTCAGCCGGCCATAAATACAAATGACTTGCCAATAAAAGCTGGTATCTCCCTCTGTCAGGAGGACTATAGCATCGTTGTTATTTAAGAGGTGGCAGCTTTGACACAATTCTTATTTAAAATTTGTAAAAGGAAAAAAGATGATGTAATAAATCTGCATGTTCTTCCTAAGCAGCCATTGAAAGTGGATGCTCTTCCTCTTTCCAAAAGCATCAGCCGTTTAATGTTTCCTAAGTTGTTTTTGCATGAATTAGGGCGTTGAAGTGAAGCACTGTCAGTTACAAAACCACGCTGTTGTCTCCAGCTAATTTTGCATTAGTAGCTCTTTTAAACTGCTAAATCTAGTTTTTAGTGTATGATGATTTTGTTTAGTGATGGTGTAAAACAGCTGCTACTTTTCTGATGAGTTGCCTGTTTTCCATTTTATGTCTCTGCAAGATGTTGGGTTTCATCATGGCCCCATCTGACAGGCAGCTGAGACAACCTGTAAAAAACCTCCGAAACACAACGAAAAGCAAAGAACCCAAAATCCAGGGGTTCCACATATATCCATACAGCCAAATTTCAGAGTGATCAGTCCTCCTCTGTCTTTACTGGTACCCTCAGACCATCTCAATTCTACACACTGGGATGATGTAAATGAGGAGAGCAGCAAAGCAGGAAACTTGCTGCTCTAAAAGGGAAAATGAGTGGCCATTCAACACCCCCAGACTGTTTCTTGGGGGCTGGTTCAGATTAGGATGCCTGTGCTTTTTGTATCCTTGCTGCTCATGTTGCTGCTCCCAGCTCTCTGCCTGGTTATGGCCAGAAGGATGAAATTATGGCCTGGATGAAATGATGGCTTGGGGTGTCTTTTCAAAGTAATTAATCACTCTGCTTTCCTGAGTTTCTGCTTGCAGCCCCTGCTTCTTGAGCATTGTTTTGCCACTGAATTGCTTGAGTGGCAAATTCTTCCCAAGATGTGGCTGCTCATGGCCATCAGGAGAGAGAAGTCAAGGGCCAGACTGTTCATGACTTAGTTACCCCTCACTAACATTTCAAGGGGCCTCTCTTAAGCAGAATCCCCATTACCTTTGTGAAAAGTGTTTTGCATTTGGTGTTCACCAGAGATTCTCATGAGGAATCACTTAGTGGTCACCTCGTAGACACTTTGCTACTTTCCCAAACAGGCAAACAGCCCTCCTTTATTAAGTGGCAGAAAGCTGAACGGTTGTCTTTGATCTTGCCTTAGCCCCTGTATCCTGTGGGCTGGCATTTGTTCCGTGTGCTACAAGCAGGAAAATGACAAAACTCATAAAGGAAGCACTCTGAGAGCTTCTCAAAGAGGTGAAGACTAAGATCTTTCCAATAATAACCCACACTCCATAAAAAGATCTTAGATTCTGGATAGACAAATTGGAAGCAGCTTGCCTCCCCGATTCTTCCTTCCTTTTGCGCTTACTCTCCACCCCAGCACAGCTCAGGCTTTTCCAAAAGCAGCGCAGCCCATTGAACAGCGGTGGTCTAAACTGTTATGGAGATCTTAAACTGCAGAATTGTTACAAGCTAAAATTGATTGCAACTGAGCCTGTGAACTGAAGTGCTGGAAACAGCACAGAGAGAAGTGGGGAAAGGGCATGAAAGATCTTGCTTTATTATTTTGGGTTTTTTTTTCTCTTTCGTAAGATTTCCGAACAATTTGGCCTTGATGAGTTTTGCATCTCTCTCAATAGCCATTGGACTGTTTTTCCTGGTATTTTCAACATAAAAGGTATTCTTGGTTTGCCTTCCAATTTGCTGGTTGATGTGTAATTTCTAAAGAATTTTAAAAGTCTGCTTCAAAGTCAGATTCAGAGGGAAAATCTATGATGTCAGATCCAGAGGGAAAAATACTACAAAATTTACTCCCCCTCAAGCTAAAAACCCCCTTTTTTCAGCTTTCCAAAACTAAAAACCTCCTTAGCCTGTTTCACTCTATTCTGCCTTGATTTTATTTGCACCCTCATCACGAGAGCATCTGAACACCTCCGAGTAGTACATTAAGCAACGTGACTAACATCTGTCACATACAGTTTACTCGCTGTCTCTCAGCATCCTTAAAATGAATTTAGTGCTGGTGCAGGATCGATAGTGCTGGAGACAGACGGTCTCTGCTCAGCCTCGGAGCTGGCACAGTTTGGGTGAGACCCTTGTGATGGCTCCCCCAGCCATCCCTGCTGCCCCTTTGCCCCCCGAGTGGCAGCTCAGGCACTGGGGAGCACCCATGGAGAAGCTGCTCTGCACCAAGGTTGTTTCCAGTGGGACAGAGAGGTCCAAGTAATTTGGGGAGATCAGATGAGGCTGTGTGTTTCCCTGCTCTCAGATGCATGCTGAGGGCCATGTGTACGGTCGTGGGTGCCTGCAGCACTCAGGAGCCCAGATGGATCCAGCATCACTGATTTTCCAGGGTTTTCTGCCTTGCGAAGGTGGCTTTGCTTATTTTTTAGCATCAGTTACAACTTAGGGCTATTGATGGACAAGGATGTTGCTGTTTCTCATCAGCAAAAACTTCTCTGCCAGATTTCTTCGACAGAAACAGTGCTCTCAGCCACTGAAATCAGGTCAGTGTATGTCCCATGCTGAACAGAGCTGAGAGCCCTCTCCTTTGGAGCCAGCACCACAAGCAAGATCTAGGCATCCTGGGGCACTGTAATTTCAAGCAATATGTTTTCTTAATCGGCCAAATATGCTTTGCCTAATTCTGCTTTCAGTGCATGGGATTGTTATTGCTCAGTGGCCCCACACAGGTGTTTAAGCAGTTTTGTGGCGGGATTTTCCAGTAGCAGCATGAGGTTTTATTGACTGTTACCTCAAGAGGAACTTCAGAGGAAACCAGCTGGTTGTGATGGATGCATGTGGAGCTGTGGCAGAAAACTCAGGACCCGGTGACCGCTCTGTCATGGTCTATCATATTTTGGGTAAGAATGCAATGCAACTGTAAAAGGACACCGCTTTTCATGCAGTGAGAAGAATTAGGAGGGATGAAGTTACTAAATTACTTGCTTCCCCTGTAAACTGTGGGCTTGTCAGCTCTGAGAATATGAAGTTACCGAGGGTAGGTCAGTAAGTAAAATCAGTTCCATATTTTGTGAGAATTCTAGGTTGTGGGGTTTAATTTGGTCCATGAGCGTGCATTAAATGGTAGACTAGGGGACTGTGGTCTCTGTGTGGTAACCTAAATTATAAATTTCACAGCTTTTGACACATAAGAGACATCTGACCCACAACTTGCCCTTGTTCCAGTTCCATAATAGGTCAAAACCCAGGTGAGCACCGCTAATTTCTCCTCAGTGCCACCAGCTTGTACCTTGCCATCCATAAAAAGCAAACCCAGGTACCTGGCTGTTTGGAAACCCAGCAGGCCCCAGCAGGACCCACTCAGGGCATGTTCCAGAGCCTGTTTCTCTGGGTAATATCTGAGACTGTGCTCCACTGTTAGCAGCAATGGAAACATGAGCTATCTGATCAAGACAGATAAATACATCTATTTCAGAATACATAATCTTACCACATATGTGAAGTAGTTTAATCATTAGCAAGTTGTCAAGCTTTTATTGAATGGAATTAGCCTCTTTATTTCTGGTCAGGATCAATCTTTTTTTCCCCTTCCCAGTACAATGAAAGCTTATATGTTACACATTGCAGCGTCTGGGGCAGATGACACTTGCCAAAGGGTTTGATGATCAATTCTGATACGAATCTGACATGAAGAAACAGGAGAGAATCTGCATCAGATGATCAGTGGGAGAGATAAATTCACATTTAATACTTCTAAATGTCTGTGCATGTTATATCCATCTCAAACACACAAAAGCAAGCACAGTGCATGAGACGATGCTTGGATGAGGACATGGGCAGAGTACAGAGGTGAGGATGGCATTTCTCAGTGGAATATTGTAGAACCATGGGACTGAGAGCCAAGTTAGAATTAAGTATGATATTAATTATAAAATTATGTGGCAGAGAAACTGCCCCATAGTTTTATAGTTGTCCACCCGCTCTGGGATACAGAGGCCATGGGCAGAAAAAAAAAAAAAGACTTTCCATATTTTTCTATTCACTAAAAATCTCTGTCAGATTTGCACCTCCAATTTGGAGATGAAGGAGAGACCTATTACCAGTCCCAGACCTTGGAGCCATACCTTAATTTACCACCAGTCTGCTTTGCTCCTCTCCCTTTCCCTTTCCAAGCAGGGCTGTATATGAGTATTCATGAATACTCCTTATTATTTCTCCCCTCACAGTTGCTTTTTTCTTCCCACACCTGCCAACATTAGCTCCGTTCTTTGACTCACGCTGCCGTACAGCCTAATGCATGTGATCTCCATGCCAAGATGTTATTTAATTTCCCAACCAAGTTCTTTTGGCTTGGAATGAGCTGAGCAGCAAGAGCACAGGAGGGGAAGCACAGGCAGGGGTGGGAAGGGGAAGGAGAAAGAACAGGGGCTCAAATTTGTGTTGCCTCTGGCTTCACACCCCCAAGTTGTGCTGTGCGTGTCCGGGGAGCAGCGTGGGTGGGTGGAGATGGCAGCAGGGGGTTCATCCATGGCAGGTTGCTGAATCAGGAACCCTGACACTTGTGAAGTACTCTGTCAGGAACATTAAGTATCCAAAAGTGATAAAGCTTCAATTTGCTAGTCCATTAGACTAATTACTGCAATAATTAAGTAACTACTTGATTAGAACTAATGGGTACCTAATTATCCAGGAGAAAAGTATCAGGTGGCAATTATCAGGTGGCAATTAATAGACTGGAGTTAATGTCTTAGCACTGTCTTTGTATGAATTCATAAGCAAGGTAAAGAAAACAAACAATAACTTATTAATATTTATTGGTGCCACAGTGTTTTTCAGCTTGTTTCATTTACACAGAACCAATTAGTGAAAAGACAGTTAGTGTTGCAAAGATGTAAAGTGACTGAAGCAGGAGTTTGATTTTAAAGGAACAGGATCACATTAGCACTTATAAGCAAAGACAAATGGGTATCAGCCAGGGACTTGATTCTGGTGCTACTAATTCATCAACAGAAAAAATCAGAGTAATTGAACTCAGTATTAATAATGAAACACACAGGAAGGCAGCTCCGGTCTTAATGGGGTTCACTTTTGTTTTGGTCCCTCCCTGGGTCTTCATCAGCTTTTTCTACACTGCCCAGGAAATGCAGAGACACCTCGGTGAAGGAACGGGAATTTCCCGCTGGCAGGGGTGGGAGACACAGAAATAAAATCCTCCAGACAAATGCTGCGAGCTCTCTAAAGGAGACAGATTCGCTGAGCAGCTAAAGCCTGGCTGCAACACAGGTTCCATCATGAAGGGGAGATGGTGCAGCTGAATTCCTGAATTCCTGTGTTGGTGTAAAGAAACCACAACAAGAGCTCCATTCCTGGTAATTCCCCCTTAGCTCAGCACCCACTTGAAACATCAGTCTGAGTTCCTGTGGATGAAGTCTAAGAATAAATTTAACCTGCTTTAGACCTCAGATTGGAGTGTAGTTAGTTTTTTTTTGGGGGGGTGTGTCTTTTTTGTATTTCCTTTATGATTTTTTTCATGTCTATGCAAAGGTCCAGCTTCCCAGATAACATAATTTGCTATTGTTGCTTTGAGATCAATCCAACCTTAGTGATTTTTGCAGAATGAAGCTATGGCCTAGGATCTACTTTTCTTCCTCTCCTCTCTTCTCCAAATTCAAGAAGCTTTAAATCTCCCAGTAGGAAAATGAAAAATACCAGGGTTTCCTTTCCTACAAATCTTTATGATCTTAATGATCCACTGAAATGCCTTCAATCCAAAAACAGTTGTGCATGCCAGTTGTCTCCTTGTCTCTCTATGGGAGAGCTCATATTAGCCATAATTACTCTCCCGAGTAAGAGTTGTTAAAGTGTGATATACAATGAACTTGTGACTGATTTTAGAGCACAGAATGAAGAGTTCCCTTATAAACCTCAATCCTTTGAAATTCTGCTGTTAGTAAATGAAAGACCAAATTCCAAGATGGCTTTTGCAGCTCTGCACTGGTACATGGTTTTATGGAAGTGGAGGGTCTTGCCTCTACAGCAGCTATTTCCCCCCCGCAATCCTTTTTTCCATGTTATAAATAAATGAAAGATATCCTAATCATATTTTAGACTGTGTGCAGAGTCAGATGCTAAACCATAATGTCTGTATATTAGAACATGTGGAATGATAAATGGAGATAAATCTAAAATTTATAGAACATGAACATTTGCATAAACTGCAATAACCAAACACATAGGCTGTTAAGTAACAATTGTCACAAAGGGCATAAAAAATTCAACTTTGTTTCATGGAAAGAACTCAAATTCCTAACATGATTAAGATAATATATCATTTGTTCCTATCTTATTAAAGGCGTAATTGTTGTTAGACACAGAAGTGGCATTAACTCTAATCTGGCTTTATATATGTACAAATAGGAGGGGAGGTGGATCTGAAAATTGATGCTTTTGGTGATCCATAGGCATTTTATTAATGTTTGAATAATAACTGCCTGGAGGGCCTGTTATAAATTAAAGGGACGAATTGAGATATAAATTTTTATGAGGACTAGTTATACATTTCCATTATGTGTTTAAAAATGAAGGAATTACTGTGAACACAGCAGAACTCACATTTATTTGAGGTGATTTGGATGGGAGGGAAGGTGCAGTGAAGGAAGCTGCTTGCTGGCTGTAAGAAAGATGTATCTGTCCCTGTGAAAAGATATATCATATGTCATGCATGAACTCTCCTCTACAGCAGACTTTTCTCTGCAGCTGATTTCGCATGATTATTTATTTGACAACAGCAAGTGATGATATAGCAGTGAGTTTTAGGCCACTTAGAGAAGAATTCTTATTCTTAAATCATAGAGGATTTCCCAAACCCAACCACTGTCAAACTAGAGTTAATCTAACAGAGAAACCCAGTAATCTCTTTGGCATACATTTCTCATTATTCCTCCTGCTTGGGTATACACATCTTCATTTGCAGCGCATCCGTGGGACCAGCAGTGCTTCAGAGCTTCCTCCTGCCCTTTGCTGAGGCTGCTTTTGGGAGCTCAGCTCTGATTGCTGAGAAGAACCAGCCTCCCTCTGCTCTCCAGCAGCACTGATGCCCTGGGAGACCCTCACACAGTCCCATCGACGTGCTCTGACGTGACGGCTCAGGGGGCGACAACCCAATACCTTCGCTCAGGTGGGCTTGGCCCAAACCCACGTCTGCTCATCAGGGAGAGGAGGCAGGATGCCATTATTTCGACAGCCACTGAATATGTGGGGACCTGTTTTCCATGCCCTGATTAATTGGAGCTGACCACCGAGGGCAAAGTCTCCTAGATGGAATTCTACAGAGTTTGACCCCCGTTTAGAGGCTTGATTGCTCTGGACCTCAATAAGTGCCAGCAAGCTGGATGCCTTGGAGGTCTTTATCTGTATTTTCTGTGCCTCAGTTTCCTGTCTGTAAAACGGGAAGGCTCACAGGAGTGGTTTGAGGAGGAATGTGTTCATTGGGATGATATCCAGAGAGATGGCAATGTTGTATCATCTGCAGACATCCACACCAAGGTAGCAGCTGTGCAAGTGTGTGCCAGGGGAGCTTTATTATAAGACACACAGCACAGGGGCCTTCCATTTTACAGCCTTTCATGTGAGTCAATTAATCAATTTAAATTTTGTAGGCTTTTTTGTTGTTTTGTTTTGTTTTGTTTTTTTTCTCCCAACCCTCCCTTTAATTAGACTTACAAGGGCTGGGCAAGTATTTTCTTTCTGGACTAGGCCTGATTCATTGGGAAATAAGACTTGAGGATGCTCTTGGCTTGCAGAGAGCCTGAAGCATTAATGAAGTTGATAAAACATCAAGACCCAGCTCAACCTCATTTTCCATCGTTGAAGCATCACCCTTGGCTCTACCATCCATGGAGATCACTGTGCACACTTGCAGGGGGATGATTGGCATACCCTCCTGATCTACAAACTGTGTTATTTTTTTCTTCCCAGGGTGAAAATGAGGTGGTCTACAAGAAATATGACAAAATGTCCTCATGGTTCTGATTAAGGTTCTTACTTTTAGCAGTGTTTTGAATCAGGATTGTATTCCCAGGCAGCTCAGTCATGGGCAGGTTGTGACAGTGAGAGGAAGGATCAGTTCTGCTTGGTTCCTACACAGCTGGTTCAGCTTTCTACAACCTCAGTGTTCTGAGTCCAATCTTTCAGCTCAGAAACACAATTTGTGACACTCACAACCTTACTCAGATCAGCCTCTCAGTGTCTGTTACCTTCAAGGATTGTACCATAGTTGTGTCTCTCTCTTTTCCCCATAAAGTCATACAAACAAAGTGATTGTTGTGAAAATATCATCCAACATGCATTGAAGCAGCAAAAATTATTCTCCCAGTCAATTGGAGCCTTTTCTAAATGCATTACAGTGCTGGACAAGTGACTAATTAGGCAAGACTCATACTGTCTGTTTTTCAAAACTATGTTTTTTCTGTATGTGTTATTGAAGGGACAGATTCACAAGAGTTTCTTTAGGGAAGATGCAGGGGAATGTTATAGAGAGTAAGTTCTATGACAGAATTAGCAAATGTATTAAGTACAGTGCCAATCTGGTACAGCAGAAATGACTAAATACCCATCAGGGCCTGTCACTCGTCAAGAAGTGAAATCTTAGACCCATTTAAGTCAATGACAAATGTTCACAGAATCTGGCTGCAAGTTAATAAATGTTTGGAGCCTGTATAACTCAAACTCTGATATTTGTCAGATTAATTATTTGACTGATCTTATTGTGTGTCAAACAATTTCTTTGTGGAGTTAGAACGCTTTGTGTTGCATTATCTATAATTCTGATTAAGAAAACATCATGCAAATATGGAGATACATCATTGCAAGTTTTATATCAGCTCATAAAGAGTTATTATATACAATCTTAAATAATATAACTAAATATGGGATTGTAAAATGTTCAAAATGGACCATAGTTGAGGCTTATTTTCTGCCTTATTTTTTGACATTTCCTGATTTAGGAGTACTTTAATATTAAACCTGAACTTTCTTTTATCATATTCTTTCTGTTAAGCTACATTTATGTAAAGGGAAAGAAAATAACTCTACATGTACACCAATTCCTTCAGCTTACGCTTGCCTTTAATACAAAACAGAGGATTTCAGGACTATATACATCAGGTGTTTTCAGAAAAGTAGCAGCAGCAAATCATAGACATTTGTCATTCCTTGGAGCTGTCTGACAGTTCTGACAATTCATTAGGCTGGGCTGAAAAGAGGTTTAGAAAGCGAAGGAAGGATCACAGGTAGTGGAGTTGCCTTTGCATGATCCAGTAATAGCTGATTTGTATCATTTTTGGTGATGGATACACTCTTCAGATTAAACTCAGCTGAATTTTCCCAATTTATTCTTTTCTTTTTCCTTTCTCTTTTTTCTTCAACATCAGCTTCTGGGGATGTTAGTCTAGATTTAGACCTCGATTTATCCCAAGGAGTAGATGCCCAGGAAATGCTTCGTGGAACCTCCTGGTATTTGTGGCTTTTTAGAGCTAAGGAATAGTGAAGTGAGTTTTGATATTCAATTTGTACCCAGTGAGGTTTTCTTTCCAATGTGTTTGAGTTACATTCTTTGCTGTGGCCGTACCATGACACGTGCCATTCTTCAAAGTCAGAGTCATTCCTGCCAGGCTCTATGCAAATCAAACTTGTGACTTTGCGCAGAGATAAGTGCCTCCATTATCCCACTCCTTCCACTTGCTGATTTGCTTTTGAGACTCGTACACAAGCAATTTTTTGACTTAAAGGCAAATCCTTCGCAAGAACGCTGAATCCGCAGAATAGGCCACCTGGAAAATAATGTGATCTTCCATTGGAAAGCCTTTTCCTTTTCCAGGTTGGTGGGCTGTTTCAAATCATGCCACCATGTAAAATGCCTGGGTCAGAGTCTGAGTGGGTGAGGTGCTGCTGTCCGGCCAGGGAGCATCCCTGGGGTCAGGCAGATGATGGACCCGTGGATCAGCAGTATCAGGGAGCCTGCTGTGCCCTGCAGAGGATGAATAGCTTTCCATCTTCATTCTGTCTGTTTTATAGCTGCCACAGAAGAAGCAGGCTGAGATTGAGCCTGACCCAGTAGTATTATATGTGGGTCTTACAAGAGCAATATTTGCCCTTGATGACCATCGGAACATAGTCCTTTAAAGAACCCTAAAATAGCCCTAAAAGAAGGGTTTGTTCACTGGCCGTTTTTGGGGGGGTAGTTTTTTAACATGTGAAATTTTTCAGGCCCTCAAAATCATCTGTAAATACTAAGTACTTCCTAATTTGTACCTTTTTTTTTTTCTTCTCTAAGATTCAAAGTGTTGACAGCATTGTCGCACCATCCATCTCAGGCACAACTCCTTCTTCAAGTTAAAGTTTCCTACCTGTCTTGGCCAAAGAGAGACTTTGATCAAGGTTTTAGCTAGACAGTCCCAGAAATGCAAATCATTTCAGCCTTCTGCTTATTCCTGTGTGTCTTTATGGGTGCAATGTCAATCTTTTTCCTGCAGAAATACAGGCATATCCCCGTGATCCCACACGCAGGACTGGTCAGTATAAAGCAAATAAATGACACTCGTGGATTTTGGATCATGTGTACCTTGTCTGATGTGCCTCCAGATTTGCTGGTAGGTTTTTGGGGGCTTTGCAGTGATTTTTGCAGTCAGTTTTGAGTGGCAGGCTGTACGTGTTGGTTTGTAATTCTGGAGTTGTGAGTGTGGGTTGAACTGTTGGCATTAATTATTTTCAATAGTGAGTCAGAGGCTGAATTACAAGATCCTACCCATGGATATAAGAGAAAACAAAGAAACAAGAGGCCTTCCTCTCCCTCCCCTGACATAAGTCATATTTTGTCTCCTATGACCTCAACCGGCCCTTTAAATTTCATATCAAACATTAGAAAGAAAGAGGTCAAAGTAAGAGCCCCGTTGAAAAAAAACCCACAGCCAATCCAGATATGAACTATGGGAACTTGTCATCTTATCATCCTAATTGAAGTCATTCTGCAATGTATGACAGTCCATCATATATTCTGCCAGTCAGTGTGTCATACATGATGTGTAACAAGAGAGCTCATAAACCCAGAGGGGAAGCCCCTTCTTTTTTTATTACTTTATTTGATCATTTTCATAAAATGTCCCCTTGCTCAATACAGAGGGACGTGTTTATTAGCCCCATTAAAGCTTTGTCCATTCATTTGACACTGTGATTTACACAGCTTTACCACAAAAGAATCCCATTATTTCCAGTCTGGGGAGGTGTCTTTTTTATTATGTGATGAAAAATAAGTATTTAATTCCACAGGTGAAGGCAAAGAAAGGGGAGGTTGTTGTCAGAGGCTCAGAAGTAAACAAAAGGATGCTTTAGGTATAATTGACTCAGAGAAAGAAAACATTCCCAGCAAATATAGAAAAATAAATAAATAAAGATGCTTTTCCTATGGAGTGGGAATTTAACTGGGCTCAGCTGAACTTTTTTTTCCCCCGCGTGCCTTCATTAAAAACAGCAGAATTTGGCAAAATTTCCCTCTGTGTTCTACTCATGAATGTTTCTAGAAAATATCAGCTTTCATACGCAAATATTCTTGAAGTGAAATTGGTGGCTTCCTTTGAACACAGCTAGTGCCTCAAATCCCATCTGCTTTTCCTACAACACGCCCACTCATTATCTAGCTTATTTGGCTTTATTTTATTTTTTTTTTAAATGAACACAAATTAAGCTATTTAATCAAATATGTACATGATTACATGGCATTTTTGCATAAGAGTTATACACCCACGGAAATCATTAATCACAGATAACAACACTATGTTAAAATTAGACATTTTGTTTTCTTTTTGTGTGTGTGTGCTTTTTAACATAATATCCTGCGTAGCTCTAATTTCACCTCTACTCTCATTTGAATAAATCAGGATTGTTTTACAACAAATTATTCATTTGTCTGTAGCTCTGATAATTGGTATTTATGTTTCGACTTGATCTCAGTGGAATAAAAATACAGAACTTAAAAATAAAATTGGTATGGTTCAAGTCCCTCTTTTTCTTTTTTATCTTCCCCTTTTTTACTTGCAGAGAATGTCACCATGAATGTCCATTGGCAAACTGGATAAGAAAGAGTGTCACAGTGCAGGACAACCTAGAAGATGACAGGTATTTCCAGGCATAGCAATGATGAGATCAAATTCCCCTCAACCTGCCTTGTTTGCTGATCTTTTAATCAGATTCAACTTCACTGCAGCTACAGCACAAGGTTCCCTGACAATGTATGACAGCATGTGACAGAAAAATATTTTGATTTTTTTTTTATTTTTTGGCCATTTCATGCTGTTTGAGATAAATCTGAAGCCCCAGCAGCATCTGATAAATCTACCAAACTACTTCAGTGGAGATTTTTAACTATTCATAGTTGAACTGGAGGTTTTGGGGTTTGTGCTTGTGTGTTTGTAGTGGAATCCAAACAGGAAAGCTGGGAAGTGATCTAAACCGTTTGAGGTTAACCTGCCATGAAAGAACACCAATGACAGAAGAGGACATTATTAAAAAAGAGCCGACCTCGCTGAGAAAGAACCACTGTGTGAAGCCAGAGCCCAAAGAACAACACCCAGGGCTGCTTGTGGTCCTGCAGGGATATGTGTTTCATTCCCATATTCATCTCTCCAAGTTTCCTCTGAACTGCTTCTCAGCTGAATTCCTGAGAAAGAAAAACACCAGCAAATTTTGAATGGGACTTATCAACCTTTTCCCTACAATCTGCTTCGTATTCCTCTCACACCCATGTTCTTGCAGTGTCTTGGGGAAATGCTTGGATCAAAGATAAGAGAGAACAAGGAAAGGGATGAAGCAAGAAACAAACAACAACACAAGACCAGCACCTCCAAACTTTTTGATGAAACTCCTCTGTGAATCGTGTGCATGGTTACAGCAAAGTTAAAACTGCCTTCTTCTTCACCAGTACTTAATTTCTGCTTTTAAAATCAGGCTCCCTTTGATCTTGAGGATTGAAATGATCTGGAAATGAAACAGCCAGCGCTTTGCGGAAAATCTGGAGAGGGTCCCAGACATGGCTTTTACCTGGAAGGCTTCCAAAACAGGATGAAATCTCTCTGGTTTCAGAACAAATTGCAAGATTTTTTCTCTATGTTTAGTCCAACTGTGGAACTCTAGCCCTGATGTCTGCTGCTTCCCGAAGCACAGATGTAATAACCTCTGAGGTGAAATGAGAACGTTATTCCCTCATCTTCTCCCCTCTGTCTCCCCTCCGAGGATTGAGGGCTGAGAGAATTTTATGAAAGTGAAGGTTTAAAGTTTTGGACAGACTTAATTTGAGGAGGCAGTTAGTTATAACCCAGGCTAGGGCCATCCATGTGAAGGTTGGAGAGAACAGAGCACCAGGAGCATCTGTGACATCTGGATCCTGTTGAAAGCTCAGAAATATCTGCCTGGCTTCACGTGACCTGGCCCCAGAGCCAAAAGGGCTGAGAAATGTGCTGAGAGACTGCAGCAAGCTCTGCCCTAGCAAATGAGTCCCACTGAGAAAGCAAGCACATCAATATTTCTTTGAGTCTGTTTCTTTTAGTGAATATATTTCCATATGTTGTATTAATATTTCTTTTATTGGGGCTTGTAAGTCCATCTGGTATTTGTATTGGGAGGGCTTGAGCTGGCAGATCCCTGCACTGCTGTTACACACAGATCTGGACAGCCCTTGCAAGGACGGGTAGGTGGTTGGATAGGGACAGCATCTCCTCAGCTGCCTTTTTAATTGGATAAACTTCTCAAATCAATCAAGATAACCAGGTTACTTATTGTCAATTAGCTCCCACTGTGTCAATGCTACAACATGGGCTGAGTGTAAGGTATAGCAGTCCACAGTAAAGAAACTTCTCAGACACTGTACAGCGTAGCAACCCTGACGTAGGTGGTGCAAAGGAGGAAAGATACCTGGGTAACAATATTAAACAAAAAAATGTGCTGAAATACCACAGTTTGCCAAGACAATAAGAATCACTTTCCTTTGCATGTATTATTAAGGAATTGGGGGAATAATTATCCGCTTTAATACAAGCCTTTTCCTTCTGCATGATTAACTTCAGCGATATCAACAGAGAGCGTGATGACTTCTGAAATGACAGCTCCTGATAGCACGTTCTGGGATTAGCAGAAACAGGTTGTCACTTCACCCCAGCCTGGAGCAGGCAGTCGCTGTGTGCCGAGTGCTGGGCAGCAGAGCCGGGTTCTGCACCAGACATCTGACAGCCCAAGCGGGCAG
This sequence comes from Oxylabes madagascariensis, assembly GCA_013400675.1. Taxonomy (NCBI): domain Eukaryota; kingdom Metazoa; phylum Chordata; class Aves; order Passeriformes; family Timaliidae; genus Oxylabes; species Oxylabes madagascariensis. The sequence continues at coordinate 27,936 of VYZR01003634.1, read as the reverse complement.
CAGGTCCAGCCTCCTGCCAGGTGGCTCCCAGGTCGGGCGTGCAGGGCTCTGCTCCAGCAGGAGATTGGATTTCCTGAGGCTGCACCGGGTGATTTTGGCTGTGCAGCTCCCAGGCTGAAAGCGCTCCATGCTCCTCGCGCCGCTCGCTCTGTTCTTTGCACAGTGCACCAATCTGATTTTAAAATATTGTGTACTTTTAAAATGCCTGGCTCTAACGCCAGTCCTGTGTCTGGCTGCTCGACGTGCAAAGTGACAGCGCAAGCACCAGCCCCTGGAGGGGATGGAGAGAGAGGTAGGACAAACACGCCAGAGCTCTGAGCAATGGCATGAAACAACAACAAAAAAATCCTTTCGTTCTTACTAAAGTTGTAAAAAGTCTGTCATGGCTTCAGTAGAAATTAATCAATATATGGAAAACTGCATAACAACTGTGGGGGCAGCAAGAATCTGTCTATAAATTAAAATACTGTGAGTTTCTAGAGCTAACTGGGGAAAGCAATGGGGTTACTAGCAGGACTCTGGAGCCAAGACAGAGTCCATGGAATTGGATCCTTCACTACAGTCCATATTTTGTCAATGTCAGGATACATAAGAACCGTAAAACAAAGCAAATTGTATGTATGGAAGGAAACTAGAAATTTAGTCCTGCGACACATTCCTTTGAAAATTTCATAGTAATTAAAAAAAAAAAAAAAAAAAAAAATTAAAATGACGCATTTTCTATTTTTGCTTCTCCTTGCTTTGAGANAAAAAGAGGTTAAATGTCCATATATTTTTTAAGAAAAATAGGAAGTGAAAAGATTAATCCTCAAAATCTGTGAAATATACAGTGATGAGTTACTGAGGGTTACAGTGAGGGGGGGTGTTTTTGTAATTCTGTAGGCATCTCAGTCCTCTGGTGAAATGATGTATGGGGCAATCGTCTGGTAGGGGCTGATGGGATGTAAATGAAACTAATTAAGGAAATGTCAAACATAATTAATAAAACAGGTTTAAGTTGCAAAAGCACTGTCAGCTGAATGAATGGGGAAGAATGCCTCATTCCCATTGTTTTGGGGCTTGCTTGCTTATTTATATATTTATTTATTTATTCCTTGCTCACCCCTGCGCCCTCCCAGCAGTTTTTTCGGTTGCACCATTCAATTAGATCTAAGAAAGCTCTTGGTAGCCTCTTGCATTTTCACCTTGCCCCCCTTGCGAGCTGGGGTCCCACAGAATAGGAGGAATATAAATTTGCCTTGTCGGCTCGCAGCCTGGGAAGAAGAAGGAAAAAAAATTAATTGCTAACTCCTCGTCTTCCCCAAGTACTACAGGACATTAACATAACCAATTTGCTTGAACTCCTCACTGGCTGCTTAATAGAGCATCTGACCAGCTGATAAGACCTGGGTGCTGCTGCCTATGATACCTTGTTATTAGCATTTTCATAATATTCAAATTTACAGCCCCATGATTCACTAGCCTCCATTCATTATTGATAAGTACAAAAA
>VYZR01003633.1:8705-23159 GCA_013400675.1 Oxylabes madagascariensis | reverse complement strand
GTCTCGTGGGCTACCACAGGAAACAGATTTGGGACATACAAGAAAATTGCAAATTTATTGCTGTGATCTATTATATATAGGAACACATTTTTGAATCAGGAACAAAAATGATTTACTTAATAATATAATATTATTACATTATTTGTTCCAACCCAGCAACTGCAACATGGTTTCTCTGAAAGAGCATTTTAAAAAGCACTCTATGATGCAAAGAGTTTCCAGGAAAGTGGGATCTCATGATCTCTATCCTTCATTATCTTTACTGTGTTTTTATTTTCCTCTGCAGATCAAAAACATTCCGTTTGCTTCTCAACTTGTTGAGAACATGGATTTGCAACACTGTATTCCTCATCTCGTGTTCCCACGTCCTATTCTCATTTTACTTAGGTCCTAGATAGTCTATTTGTGCTTTTATTTTAACTAGGTTTCTTTGGTATTTGGCCTTTTTCAACACCATATATTTTTCTCTTTCTTTAGATCTCTATTGCATGCTGCCACACCTAACTTTAACTTTCACTCTTCCTCCAGTACACCCAAGTACTTCCTCTCTTTAAATCTATGTAAAACTTCCTTGTAGCTGTTTGTACATAAACATAACTCAACGTAAAAATGCTGCATGATTATTTATTACTTCAATTTATGTATGTGATTTCAAAGATTTGGTGCCTATATTTTAATGTTGTCTGGGCACTGCACTCTAAATCAATGCAGAGGCGAGACTCTTGCTTTGTGAATTTTGTGTCCCGTGCAATACAATGGTCCAGCAATACCACCCTGGAAATACCAGAGTCAATATTGACTCAGGAAGGAAAAGCACCGTTCTACTGTATTACTGGTGGCAGTCCCTGCAGGTCCTGGAGTTTCCCTGAAAGACTCCCACTGACACAGCAACTAGACCCATTGCTGTTAGAATTTAAGACATGAACTGATCATAGCACAGCACTGTTTTTCCTGTGGCAACAGAAGCTATCTTAAGAGCAGTGAATTACTGAGTGAGATCGCTCTGAGCATTTAGCTGAAAGAGTTTCCTACCTAAATTTCTTCTCTACATTTCATTCAGGAAACACTTATGATATTCTTAACACCTGAAGAGAAAGAATTAATTCAGTTTTTATAAGTGATCGCATGGCATCTGTCAAGTCTCATTAATCAAACCCAGCAAATTCCACATGGGAATTCAGGGTTTTTACATTATACCCGTACCTGTTTGCACATTCATAAAACAGGATAACATTGATTATCTCAAAAGGCAATTGTGACAATTAAACAATAAATATAAAAAATGCCATGTAGGAAAAAGTATTGGGAAATAACTTTTCTGTCATTAAGCCTAGGCTACCTCAAGCAGGCTACCCTTTATCTTTCATAATTTTATCACCCCATCTGGTTTACTGCCTATTTTTCTATTGAAAGGCTGTTCCTAAGCTACATTTCTCAGATCACTAACATGATTTTACTCATCATAATGAACACAACAAAAACTGGATAGTGACCTATATGGGTTATAGCCTAAGAAGTACCTAAATATGCACTTTAAACAGGAAATTGTCTGTTCCTACAGTTGTGCTACACTTGTCCTAAAGACCCCAAACCCATATTTTTAACTCCTACAGTAAGTGCTTATGGAATAGGCAACCTAAACCCAGCCTGCACATTTCAATCAAATTTTTATTTATGAAAGCACCTGTACTGTTGTTGGTTGTGTATAAATATCTGTGCCCTGTGCTGTCCTAAATTGCTCACAGTCCAAAAGAGCAATGAACAACCAAAAGATACAGATGGAGACTAAAATCCACAAATTATTGTAGTTTCCTTCTTTCCGATAAACATTGAAAAACCCAGCTTTAGCTTTCATTTAGTTTATGTGACAGAAGTAAGAGAAGAGCCATGCAGAACAGCAGGAAAGGGATGCCACAAAGTACATTTAGAAATATGTACTAAGTGCTCAGAACAAAGTGGATAAAGGCACAATGATTGAAGAATTGAGGGGAAAGGAATAAAGAGGTGTTGCAGTGACAACAGTGACAGAGACAAGAACCCGATTAGATAGGAGGATAAAAGAAGAAATAAGAACAAAATTGTGAGAGAGAAGTTCAGCTTGGAGTACAGTGAGATCACTGACAATACACAAAAATAATTTTGCAGGTCTACTCAGTACCACTATGCACCTCAATACTACCAGTTAATGCAAACAGATGCCACTAGACAGAATAATACTTCTGATTTTGCTGACAAGGGACTGTTAAAGAAATAGGAAAATTTCCTGAGGTGGCAGACTACCTCTCTCTCACTGCTAGAAAATTAATTTTGTGAAAGGGAGATGGCCATGTCTTTACCTGTAGATTTGTGCTACATGTATTACTGTCCTTTTTCCTCAAATATAGTACTGAAGGAAACCCTTACTCCATATATTTACACAAACAGGTAGTAAGTCCACAAAAAAATCTGTAGATCTGTGCCATTAGTGAGTAATATGTAGGAAATCATTTCCAATAAGTGAACACTGAAATTAACAAGCAAAACCGTAACATGATATGTTCATCACCACAAGCATTGTGTGCAATTATTTTCTGTACTGCAGTGCACCTATGATTTAAATACTGTCATAAACACAGAGACACAGTCAAGCAGGACAGAAGCTGCTTTGAGTGATCATGTATTAGTCCATCACCCTGCCCTGAGCTTGTAAATCTGTAAGCGTAACACGGCATATTGTGTAACACTAATGCAATCTTAGTAATTACAAAATTCCACTGCAGCTTTGTCTCTATGTTATTACCAAACATTAGAGGTATAGCAAAAATCACTTTTTGTGTGAAGCTGAGTGCTGACCCTTGTTCACTTCATTGCTAGCCTCGTGGAACTTACTAGATTTCGTGATCTGGGATTTTATTTTTGTTCCACATCCTGGAGTAACATGATCATTTCGGAATCTCAGCTTTGATTTTATTAGCCCACATAGAAGTGGAGAAAAGTCCAAACATGTGAACCTTAGTCTTAAACGCTATATCAAAAAGAGAAAGAAATCCAAACTTCGTTAAAAAAATCCCCTCCCTTCAAAGACATTCTCATGATTTGATGGGGCCTGACCCATAGGCTTTTGAACATTGGGCATAATTAATGTCACGAAGTTTGTAGAGTGAGAGCTAATAAGATTCTAACATTGTTTTAGATAAGACTGACGCTCTGCCCAGGACCATAGCACTCTTCTCAAGAGTGATTCTCAAGAGTGTCTGATCAAGACATTGAGTTTCCAATGTCCTTCAATATTTTTCTCATTTCCTCTATGGGTTTTTTCCTTGACTTGTTTTTCCAGATGTGCAAAGCACAGTGGGAACTTGTAAGCTATGCAGTGTGGGGTTGTGAAAGAAACCCTCTCCTAGTTCACCATGTGTTGGAAAATCAGCCCAGCCCAGAGCAGAAGCACCCCGAGGCCCTGGGCCAGATCTCCCAAGGGCAGCCCTGGCAGCAGCTGTCTCCTGAGGCAGGGCAGAGCGCTGTGCTGACAGAGCGCTCGCGTTTCCGGTCCGACAGCTGGCTCATGAATTTCTGCGCGGTTTTGCTCTGCATAACGCAGATTTAGCCCGTTGCTCCACGTTTATTATAAATACCTTCCTTGAGCCTGTTTCATGTTCTGACTGCTGGTTCTACCATTATTCTTCTATTAAAACAGGAGCAAAGCAATTTTCAGTGATGAGGATGTGCATGAAAAAGTTCAGTCAGGTTTTCTCACTTGTGGAGTGAGAATCTACCTCCATGATGCCTCTAGGTCAGCTATTGCTTCCCAACAGGCTGACATCCTCTCTGTCATGGGAGGGAGTTGAGAATTCATGATTGTCCTTCCTCTAACCTTTCACTACATACAAGACCAAAACAAACATTATCTCCATGTCTCTGTAAGAGAGAATTTTTTTTCACATCCTCTTTCACTTCACATGAAATTTCTCATAATGACTCCATTGTGAAGGTATACCTTGGCTTTTAATGACATTTTCCTTTACCCAAAGAACAGGTACTTTCCATTTCTAGAATTTTTATCTCCCGTCTTTTTTCTTCCTTCCACCTTCATGTTTTAGAGAAAAGAACAAAGTTGCTATGTGTTACTGACATAATGCTAATAAAGAGCATAGAAGTAAAGAGTTTCTGGTAACTCAAATATCTGCAGGCACAGTTATTTAAAATTTTCTCTTTTTATTTTCATGTGCAATAACTTAGCCAGGACGGTTAACTGCAGAAGGGCTTGTGGAGACAGATTTGTAATTTCTCTTCTAATGTTACTAAACCAGTATTGTTTTTCCCAAGCATTACTGGGAAATTATAGATATTTTAGAAAGAATAAGGACTTTGCTCCAATCACAACTTGAATATTTGGACTTAAGTTTGTGTTGAAGTAATTTCTGACATAGATTTTTTTGTAGTGTAATACTATTATGTCATTACTTTAAATCCTATATGCTGTGCTAATAGTATTATTTTCTTACTTTATTTTTACAGCAGCATCTAATTCCATCAAAAAGGAATTTAGTAATTAATATGATAATTACTAATTAGTTATTAGCATGAATATACATAAATAGTGTTCCATAGGTTAATTAATCTGCCAAGTGAAAAGTTAAAACAGTTCTGGAGTAACAGTAACTTTGTCATAGGCTCCAAAAATTCAGAGGTATCTCGAAGTATAAAAACATTACTACTGATAAAAAGTATTTTAAAATAATCAAAAGTAGACCACCTAGAGGGTGCACAGGTACTCATGGCTATGCATGTTGGAAATGTTCTTTGTTCTCTCTTGGCCACCGCATTTGCTGCTAGTAGGACATCTGAAGACCTGCCATTGACAGCCTCAGAGCCTTTTTCCTGGGCTTTGTCTTCCTCCCAACTGTGCATGGATCTCATTTGCTGTTGTAGATTATCAGTGACAAGGGATCTTTGGGAAGGTACACTGCCCTCTGACAGAGCACTTTCCACACAGCAAGCAGAGCCAGATCACTCTCAGGAACAAGAGTTTAGATTATTCCTGCAATGTATTCTCAACAATTTAATATGCAGGGCTGCCCAAGGTATATGGGACCTCAATGGTTCTCTCTACTCAGAGAAATCTGCAGTAATTTAACCCAGAGAAAACATGAATTAGTGTGGCTTAATCTTCCAACCAAATGGAAAGGTTTCACACTGAAATTGCTCAAAACTTCCTACCAGGACACAGCCTTAGGTAAATCATGGATTTCAACTCACACACTCTGCTGTTTCCTGGGTTGAAGTAGATGTGGCTGTAAAAACACCTGGGTCATTTGCAGCCATAAACCCCACTTTTTTACCCTAGAAACTGAATTTTTTCTCTTGAACTGCGACATGAAGAAGTGCTACTGTGCATTGTAATTATCTTAGGGCTATAAAATCCATACATAGCCCATAGAAAGTGCCATACAACAAAGCAAAGAAATAACAAAGTAATGCAGCACCTCCCTGGATGCTTTTATAAGCACATTTCCACCCCTTTCACAGGCAGTGATGAGGTTTATTCATGAATCAGAAAAGCAGAAAGGACAAAAAAGTAAGTGCTGGTGTTGTAAATGGTCTGATAGAGCCTTCCAAGAAATTTCTACAGGCCTGAGCATGGAGACAGCTGAAAGAGCTTACAGCTTCTCAGGTACAACTATGCTTGGCATAAACATATCACTGAGTTCACTCTAAAAGAAGCCACATTCAAAGTCACTCCCCTGGATTTAAAATCCTCAATGTGATTAAACTAAACTGTTTGAAACATAAATGGGGAAGGATCAGGAGATAGGAGACAAGAATAAGAATGAACTTGATATTTCAGAAAAATATTCATAGCACATTAGTATCCAGACAATGTCATGCACAATAACATCTATTGCAGAACCCGATAATTGTTCCTCTATAAATTTAACTACATTTAGGGAAACACATTTAATTCTGTCCATTACGTTATTGGAAGGATGTCAACAGCTGGGAGGGAGCTTGGAGAACTGTACAAGTGTGAATAGGAGGGTGAATATACTGATTTACACTGAAAGACTCAGAGCTGAACCTAGATTAAGTGATAATTAGAAGTAGATTATAAGAGTACATGACAGCGCCTGGAAATATGTGAAGGGAAGGACATTATTTTGAATAATTTAATAACATAAGGGACATGAAATAATAAGATATCAATTAGAATTGTTACACAGAATATCATAAAGAAATTTTAGCTGTGAATAAAGTGATGCACAAAAAGGTGAACCCTGGAAGATTAGTTCCAAGTTCAGTTAGAGCAGAGTACATAGCGCTGACACTGATTTTAAAAACAGGTTGCACATAAATATGTGCAAAATTATGTATGCAGCTGTTGTTTATGAGAAATAGAATTAGCAATACTTCACTTTTTTTGTAGAGAATTTTAAATTTTGAGCAGCAAATATGACATTCTAAAAACTTGAAGCCTTATGTTAAACTAAAAAAGCCAGAAATCTAAAACTGAAAATAATATGGAATTTAATTTCAAAGATAAATGAAACAGGAAACATTATAGTGGTTATTTAAGTACTTATTTATATTTTTTGAAAAAAAATCCAAATTATCACAGAAATTTCAATTGTACTAAAGAGACAAAAAAAATAGAGAAAGAGTCTCCATTAGAATTTAGCCTTCCTGTATACAGTGTACACCAGACTTCCACTGGTGTTTATTCTTTTATTCTCTAGTATTGGTACTTTAAAATGTGTGATATAGCAACATAGCGGGAAATATCTAGAAGAGTGCCTTTTCTGCAGCATTCCTGAAATTTTGCTAAAATAAATAAAGACTAAAGATAGCTGCAGAATAATCTTTACATTTTTTTCCACCTACTCATTTCCAAGCCGTGAGGAAGAGTGTAATAAGAATATGACAGTATGTAAATCAGTAGAATTTGTTGTCTAAAGAATGACAATGTTTTAAAACTTGCTACAGTCTCTTCTTGAGAAAGGTGCCAGCATTAACATCTTCTGTGTCTTGTGTTAAATTATCCTTGAAATCCATCTCACTATCTGAGAGTATTGTCCTACTTAAAGTGGCCTAAGTATTACTTCCCAGTCACAGGAATTTATGAGATTAGGAAAAGAAACTTCACAGAGATATATACAGATTGTCAGCAGAGACAGACAGGTCAACAGGAGTGGTTTGGAGAGGGCAGAAAGGGCAGTGACAGGAGTAAGAATCAATGAAAGCCAGGTAAATGCCATGTTTTTCAATCTTGCAATGACAGACAATCTATTTTCACATTCTTTAGATCATTACTGGGAATATCATCCACACCACATGCACAGTGAATTTGAGACCTTTGGAGACAACCATTTCACAGAACTGCAGAGTGTGCAGCCTCCCCAGCTGCAGCAGCTGTACAGGCACATGGAGATCGAGCAAATGCATGTCTTGGATTCTGCAATCCCAACCACACACATCGGACTCAACCATCAGGTATTACCAACACCTGCTCCGAATTTCCAATGATAATGGAAAGAATATGATAATGGTAAAGAAAAACATACCTTAGGGAATGCATACTATTAAGTGAAAGAGATTGCTGAAATTAGTTACTCAGGTTCTTAGGACATATAGATCTCTTCATTCTCAGGACAAATGTATTTTAAACATTCTTTTTACCTGGATAATGAGAAATCACGCTCCCCACACTGTCTAAAAAGAGAACCACGTTTTGTGGAGATGTCTGTAATTTCAAATTTTTGTTTCATTTGGAATGAAAATCAACTGGTTTGCAATTCTGCAGATGAACTGGAGCTGAGAAGCTTTGTATCATCATAGCAGGGCTACCCATGACTATTAAAAAGTAATTCTGAGCTTTGAAATAGTAAAGTTTTAAATGACTTATTTGAGAAATGCTAACAAAGACATGTCACTGGTAATTCTACCACAGGCTGAGGAGATCCTACTTGTGCTTCTATTTGAGAGTAAATAAGTCACAAGCCAAAGCACACTGTCTTGTCTTTGCTCAGATTTTACATTAAACCAGGCATTTCCCTGTAAAAAAAAGATACTCCACTGTGCAGGAGTCACTAAAGCACCAGTGAATTCTCACTGAAGCTGAAATTATAAGGTGTTCCATCATACTGCAAAGATACTAAGCACAGTAGGTGTGGAAATCACTCTTGATCCTACAAGAATATCCCAAAGTCATTATGGGAGCAGTTAGAAAGCTGGGAGATCTTGTGCTGAAGAGTTTCCCAATGTACATGAAATGTCCTAAATACAAGACAGAGTAGAACTAAAGTTGGAGAAAAGATGATTACAGTGCTGTATATAACAGTACCCTTGCTGAAACTTCGGGAGAAAAATCACATGCATGGGCTTATCATTTTGGGTTTCTCTAGTCAAAGCAAACTGAAATTGTATGTTAATATTGTATTTATCAAAAAGAAAGAAGAGAAAAAATAGAATGGTTAGTTAACACTGACAACAGGAAACTGCAAGCCATCAAAAAATCAGGAATAGAATATAAGATGTAGATACAAACAAAGAATTAGGAACAGAAAGTTACAAATATAAAAAATGCATCATGGAACTGCAGTCTGTGGGAAGCTTCAAGTTGTTTCAGTTGCTCACTGCAACTGCTAATACATAATGACCAACCATTCCCTCTGGCCAAGGGCAAAGGATGAAAATAAGCCCCTTTGGGGATGTCATTGGAAGCACAACCAGAAAACAAGAGGGGGCACTTCTGTTTATTCCCGTTCATTCTACTCAGTTATCATCTTTCATTTCAGGATGAAAGGCAGGGAACTAATTTTGTTGCAACTTTTGATAAAGAGCACTGTGATTTCCCTGCCCCACACTCTACTAAGCTGCAGACATTAGTATGTAGAATTCACCACTATGCCCCTTTTCCTTACCAGCAGGGGATCTTTGGCTTTTTGCTTTACTTTTATTCCTAGAATAGCTCATGCAAATAGTATGCTCTGAAGTTCAGCTTCTGGTGTGTCTCAGTCACAGTCCCAGGCAAAGAAACAGAAGAGGAAGCAAGTTTTAATCCTCCTCTAAATTTGCTAGTTTTTAACTAGCATGCTTGTCCTGCAATATCAGAGTTACTGTTTGCAGTAAAGGAAGAACATGCAAAGGTATTTCTTTAATTTTCTGTTGATATCACATTACTTTGTGAAATCAAATTTCAAGTTTAACCTGTTCATGGATAAGATTTGTTTGAAAAGTTTTGTTAGCCTGCCAACAGGGGCCTCAGAAATAATAAGAAAAAATATTTGTTCTGAAGGGAGAATGAAAGAGAAGGCTGGAAAGCTATGAGAACTTTAGAAAGAAGAAAATCACACGTGGGTGTCACAGACCCTGAGAAAACATCAGAATATGGAAAGTAGCTAGTAGTTCCTTAAGTTTTCTCTCTCCAGAACTGTTTTAGTAACCTAGCTCTTTATAGCACACCGGCAGGTCTTCTGTGACTCTGCCCCAAAATTGTGTCACACTGTATCGTCCTTGCCAAGTTTCAGGTGCAGAGAAAGTGTAAGCAAAGACCCAGCAGTCAGGGAAAGTGGGGACAGTGTGGGGAAAGCTTACTCAACTCCCCACGCTGGCCTCTGCAGCTACCTTTGCTTGAAAGACACCATGTCCCCTCCCACTGTCCCGTTCCAGTCCTAGCGAAGTAGTTCCTTACTCCCACACGACCTCCCAGAGCACTCCAGGTTTCCACAGCCTTTTTCTCCACAGGGGCATCAACCTCCGTTCCCCTCCCCTGTAGGACACTGTCCCACCTCCTCATTCCCCTTCCCCCATGGCACAGTCTCTCCCTTCCTTCCTACCCCTGAGGCTGCAGCTTTCTTAACTGTAAAAAGCCGAAGGTGACTGTGGTGAGGGCTGAAGTTTCGCTGCTGGGGATCTGACAGGAAGCTTACACGCACTCTTGCCCAATCCTGCCCTTCCTGCCAGATCGGCTGCAGCCAATCTGCCAACTCATTAACTGCCGGCTGCTGTGCCCCCAGCACCAGCCCTTGGCACACGCCTTATTGGGACATTTTAAGGTGGTGCAAAAGTCATCCGAAAAGCACCACTGGGCCAAGCCCAACACAGCGTGAGTGGTGTGACTCATGGTCGCCCACTGCCCACTTCAGCGTCTGAGGTCCCCTGGGCAGGGCGTCGGGCTGAAAACATCCTTTCCTGGTGAAGGAGAAGAGCGGTACAAAAGGAGCTCACTTTCTAGGACTATCATCTGTCCCATTTCATGAAAGCTACATAAGATATGCTGCTGGGTTTGGGGGATGTTGGTTAGGTTGTTTTTTTTTTTATGTAGGGACTGGGTTCTTATTCCCTACCCCTCAGACTGACCTGTTTCACATTATTAAATAAGAAGATGCAATAATTTGTGGTCATATTTCCTAGCAAACCAGACCACAACCGAGAATTTACAGAGCTGAGGCATATTCCACACTGCTTCTGACAACACCTCTATATAAGGGCAAGAGAATATAACACAAAAACTGGCTTGCTAGCTTTGCAAATGAGAAATTCCCCCCTAATGGGGAATTTTCAGATAGCCATTTGGGAAAAGAGAATATGGGCTGATATGATATATCCTTTATCTTAGTGTTAAGGCTACTCCTCTCCTCATGGGGGAAGTTTAATAGAGAAAGCTGATGGAGCGGTATAATCCCATCTCCAAATTTGGATGCAGTCCCATAGGGTTAGGGTGCCATCAGGAGGTACTATGCCTGAGAAAGGAAGAGGATGACAGAGCCAAAGCCAGCCATGATAGGGCAGAACTGTTCATCTCTTTCAAATTTAGCTCCAGATGGTCTGTGTTAGGAAAAAAGTTATTCTGAAAAGCAGTTTCACTCTGGGAATAGACACCCAGGATCAGAAACTCATTAGGAAGAAAGCAAGCTTTGGGGAGATATGGGGTAAGAAGGGCAGTGCTACTTGCGTAGGATATAAGATACGAGAAAGTTCTGACATTCACAACGTTTATTCATTCTTCCCCCTTGTAAAGTGCATTGTTGTACATGTGCAAGTGTTGACTGTTATCTGAAAGTTTCTTAATAGGATGGCATTTATTATAAATGTCAACAACTAAGTCACTCAGTATTGCACTAAACATTTTCCCTTACCTCTTACTTTCTCCCCCCTTTTCTCTGTGCCTCTCTTCATTACATTTCCTTTATTTAATCTTGATGCCCTTGATCTGTATCACTGCCTTCTCCCTCTACTACTCTGTTCTCCAAAAGGTGTCCTATTTGCCCCGGATGTACTTCTCTCCACCTCAGCCCAGCTCTGACGAGGAGGACATAGAGAGGCAGAGCCCCCCCTTGGAGGTATCAGATGGGGAGAATGATGGTGTGGACCCTGGGCCTGGAATTATGCATGGAGAAACAGGTCAGTGAAACAGAAAGATTTTGTCAAGCTATGAACTGAGCAGGTGTTATATTACCATGATGATAATGAATAAAACTGTAGAACTGCTGTGCTAGTATTTTATGCCACTGTCAAAGCTTTTCTTTCCCTGACTCTCCCCTCCTCTGAATCTTTCACAACGGTAACCATCTCAAACCTCATTTCTTAATGTACTCCCTTGCCTCCTTCAGCTTTCTCTATTCAGGCTTCCTGAATGGAAATGTCTTTTGCCATTTCTACTCCAATTTCTATTAACAGCCAGGAAAACCAAAAGAAGGTCAAGGAAGAACCAATTAAAAAAAAAATTTTAGCTGTCTTTGCTCAGCACCTGAAAGTCACATTCTGTATAACCTGCCAAAATTAGGTTTAGGTTAGTTTTGAATTAGCAATGTTTTTCAATTAGCTTCAAATTAGAAAATTATTTTCAGAAATTTAGCCTTTGGAATTACTTATTCTTGCTTTTTCTTCTTGATACTTCAACCCACAGTGTTACATTGTCTACTGTTATAAATGCTGGAGAAGTTATGCATCTCCCAAGCTAGCTGAAATACTTAGATACTTCCTGCTGTTTCACCAGGAACTACACACAAATACTAATGTTCCACTGGCTTTCTCCTTTGACTCTCACACAGGCAGCAAGAAAAAAATACGTCTGTATCAGTTCCTTCTGGACCTTCTTCGCAGTGGGGACATGAAGGACAGCATTTGGTGGGTGGACAAGGAGAAAGGTACTTTCCAGTTCTCCTCCAAACACAAAGAAGCATTGGCACATCGCTGGGGCATCCAGAAAGGCAATCGCAAGAAAATGACCTACCAGAAGATGGCACGGGCTTTGAGAAACTATGGCAAGACAGGGGAGGTCAAGAAAGTTAAGAAGAAGCTGACCTACCAGTTTAGTGGAGAGGTGATGGGAAGGGGGGCCACTGATAGGAAGCATTATCCTCACTGAGGCCATGGGACCCTGAGCAAGAAAAATATTGAGAGCTCCTGGCTGGATACCAGCAGAGGAGATGGACGCATCTTTCTCTTTGCTTCCTGTGCCCCCTTCTCTGCCTTTAAACAGCCTTTATCATCAGATGTTTCTGGTACGAATTCCCTTCTTCAGCATCTGAGAATCCTAATCATGACAGAATTCTTTGCTTCCATCCTCCAAGTTGGACAGAGTTGGGAAATTTAAACAATGTACAAATATGTTTTTTTCAGGAAAGATTTTTTTTTTTTTTTTTTGATTGTATTGTAACTAAAGAATACAGCCGATGAAGTTTTGCCTCCAGAGGTGGTGCTGTGTCACTCAGTGACACTGCGTTAGCTTCCAGCTTTTAAACTAGCATTAATACAGGCTCTGCCGCCGCTCTCAGAGCTAGAGAGAAGTTTGCAGATCTTGGAATGATACCCGTTCTTTTAAATAGTAATAACATGTACATATTTAATAAAATTAGATATAATGAAGTTTTGATGTTTGCATAATAAATGATTACTTCACAAACAAATGTCACGCATTCAGTTATGCAGATACAGCTCCTGTGTGGTGTCTGAACAAAAGGTGCACTGGGTTGTAGGGCCTTATCCATCTGTAGCTGCTTTTTAATTTACCTGAAAACATCATCAGTGTTGTCAAACTCAGTAACAAATGTAAGAGGTGAAATATATTACTGTGAAAGAGACTACAGTACTGAAGGAAATTTAAAAATACATATATGTATATGTTTCTCACTATTTTTTCCTGTGCAAAACCCTGCCAGTTGAACATTTTCTGGTTATCTATACCAAGAATTGCATTCATACCCCCATCTCATTTAGGACGTAATAATTAATCATGTTCTTCTGTGGTTTTACTTATTTTCCTGCTCCTATTCTTTCATCTTGTGTTCCCCCACAGCGATACCTTGATTCAAGCTTATGAATCTTTCTTGGAAATAAGTTGTGTTTAATCCTGTCTTTGCAGCATTCCAGTACAAAAGAGCTTCAAGATTTTAACCATGGATTTTAATCTCTACTGTAAAACAATTAATAGTAACTAATAACAACTGCACTGTGCAGATAACACTCAAAATGCAAAATAAATGATAATTCAGTACCTGAGACACCTGGTAAATTTACCCAATACATCTAAACACAGAAATTAAATCCAAATTCAAGCAACAGTAAGAAAATTAGCATTTTAAGTTTTAACTTTATGTAAAATATCTTAACTGTTTCAATCACTCAAAAGTCAGGAAATACCATGACTTTCCCAAAATAGATGTGGTGAAATGAGGCAGATCAAGAATGAAGAGAAGGGAGTTCTTTAACAATATTGAAATGCAGTACAACATGCCAAATGTCACTAAATAACTTGAAATTTTTCAGAGCTTGCTTCTCACTGAAACCAGAAATAGTTGAAAGTGATGAGCTTCTTACAGACCTGAGTTCTCAAAATTCAATCTAAACACAGTCAGTGTTACCTACACTAACAATCTCACTGTGGAAGTGAAAAGCCTGGTGACATCACGGCCTACAGTGTCTCTTTGGAGCCAAACTAGAAAGAAGCTCCTGGTTAAAAAATATCACAAAGTACTACTTGTCAATTCTTATTCCCGGTTCATGAACATGATAAATACATCAGTCAGTGCCAAAAATTAATAGAGAGTTATCTTTCATGCTTCTAAAATTTTGTAATTTTAGTTACTGTGCTTGAGGATCTTGTCAAATATTTTTCATTCACTTAGTGTTAGTATAAGTCAAATTAAGAAGATATTTTGTTTCTAAAACTACTGGAAGGATTTACTTCCTATAGGAAATAATGTAGTACTCACTAAATTAGACTCGGATAACTCCATCTGCATCCACATTGAAGTTTCAGGATGGAAGCTGAAGATGTTGAAGGCAGCTCTCAGAAGATGAGAACAACACCAAACACTGACACAATTAAGGTTCCTTCTTGCTGAGCTAGAAACTCGGGACTTCTCTGCTTGGTACTGATGATGACTCTCCACTGCTAGCCTGGAATTAAAGAGATTAAAGACATATGCACTCATCAGACTTCCAGACTCGATATTCAAGAAAACTAGAGTAATAATT
>VYZR01003632.1:0-14375 GCA_013400675.1 Oxylabes madagascariensis | reverse complement strand
GCACATCGCCATCCAAGGTTACTGCAGGTACTTCATTGAGATATCCACCCCCGAGGCATGAGAACCCCTCACTGAGAAAGATGTATGACTACATGCAAGTGCCACCTAAATGTAAAGAAATAGTATAAAAGTGAATTAAAAATGGAGAGAAGTGATGGAAGACTCCATTGCAATTTCTGGGGTCAGTTGACAGGCTGAACCTGCCTTCTCTCCCTTAGGGATGCTTATTGGGTAAGAATCCTGCTTTTTGCATGCTGAATGATTACCTCAAGCCAGCTTTTGTTGGGGATTAAAGCTTATTAGTATGTTGTTCTGAATTAGTATCTTGTTTTGAATATCTTTTTGCAGTCAGATACTTCCACTGGCAAGCCTCAAACCTTTGCCTGACACAGTTTTATTAATAAGTGTTATTCTGTAAACAGTTAAAGTGAGTCCTTCAGGGACGCTGGCAGTTTCTGGCAGTGGGTAAAGGTGTGGAGACCCAGGAGGGGTTTCTCTGGTTGGTATGTGACCCTGAACAAATCAGTCCAACCCTCCAACCAAGAGAACTGCTCAGTGAAGGGTCCCTACAACAGGACACCAACAGACTGATAAGGCAGAAGGGTTTTGGCTTTCATGTGGCAGACTGAACACACACTAAAGATTTGAGCAAATCTCCCATTTTCACATGAGAGGGTGAAATCTAAAATAGATTTTAGGTGCCCAGAGGAGGCAGTGGTGGAGGCATAGTTTGTCTGAGGGCTGTTCCAAACACACCCAATGACTAAACAGCTCTCATGGCAAAGTTATCATGGAACTGAGGTATGGCACTGGGAGAAGATCACCTTTTCCAACCTACCCCAGTTGGTCAAGAGCTCAGCTTTTGCAGTGGCATTGGAGAAAAAAAATCCTGCAACAAAACAGGGCCTGGAAGCCCCTACTTTCAAACATGATCTCATAGAATCACAGAAGATGTTGAGTTGGAATGGACCCATCAGGATCATCAAGTCCAACTTCTGCCTCTGCCCAGGACGGCCCCAGAAATCCCACCACGTGCCTGACAGTATTGTACAAACACATCTTGTACTCAGGCAGGTGTGGTGATGTGACCACTTCCCTGGGGAGCCTGTCCCATGGCCATGAGTCTAATCAGCTGTCACAGCAATGTTAGCTTGCAACTGAGGCAGAGCCCTGGGACAAGGTCACCTTTTCCCACCTCCCTCCTGCTCTGAGCACCTTCCCACAGCAGACACCTGCAGCTGGGCAGGGACTCTGCTCAGCCCCCTGCAATGCCGAGCTGGGCTTTCATCTCATGGGGCACTGGGCAGGGAAAGAACAGCAATGCTGCACTTCCTACACGTCTCTGGCCCCATCCAGGTTGACACAGACATGCAGCTCTTCCAGTCAGAGCCAATATTGAACCCCAGATGATCCACTTGGGGTCCTGCCTCTCAGCTGACATTGGGATATTAAACTACATATACCCTTGGCTGTGATACAAGACATCTGGTCCTTTTTCTCTTTAGCAACCCTGGATCAGGAACACTGTGACCAGTAAGCTGGAAACTAAGAACAGGAACAACAAGTACTTTTTACAGTACTCTGCAGAGCATGCCCATAGCTTCCCCAAATCAAGCAGAGAAGTTCCTGAAAAGTCCTTTTGCATGACCCCCTCCACGAGCTTAAAGTATATTTAACTAACTCAATATCTAACTTAGTATCAGATATATAGGAACCAACCTACTGTCGGAAAGAGCGGCACAGGATTCTGCTTGCAGTGGCAGAGGACTCTCGAATACCTCTGCTGCAGTCTCAGTCTGGGTTTTTAAATGATTTTCAAGTAGGCAGAGTTGTTGAATTTCCCAGACAGGGTTTAGAGTGAGTTTGTCCAGGAGTTTAGCCACCTGTGTTTGTCCTGAGGCCTCTTGCAAGGTCATGGGGTGGAGTTTTGGTGCTCAATAAACTCACCCCTCCTTCTTATTCAACAGTTTGATGTTAATTTTCCAGGTGACTTGGCTTGAAATTCTTTCCCAAATCATTCCTTCTGTCCTTGCCCTCCTTTACAGAAAGTGTTTAAGAGCTGCAAAATTCATTGCATGCATAAACCCTCCTTGCTCCTTGGAGAGCAGATGTTGGAACTCAGCAACTCCAGCTAGGCTTTCTCTATATATATTTATTCCAAAGCTCAGGAAAGACTTTGAATATTGGAGTAAATGGTGAGAAAGGAGCAAGAGCTTACCTTGAAGCAGTGTCTCAGAACAGATAGCTGAAGAGTTCCTTTCTTCTTCTCCCTGGAGAAAGGCCTGGTCCTTCAGGAGTCCCAGTGCAATATATACCTGGTTATAAATCTGCCCGTTGTGATAAACAGGGAATTTCACTGAAAAGAAAGGTTTTCTGTCATTATTCAAGGAGATCTCTTCAGTCCCACCCTGAAGTGGGGTGACAGTTGCTATTTGCAATTTCCTCAGGATTTCTCCCAGGTTCTTGCAGCATCACGTGTCAGAGGAAAATAACTAAGTCTGGTGACTTTTTTGTTCATTTCCTCATTCCCCACGAATGGGGACCTACATGTGTTTCTATTCCTGCCAGAACATCTCTTGTGGCATTAGGCTGACTGGCCTAGCTCTAAGTACACCCAGATGTTCGCAGTCTGCTCTTCTGCAGCCTCTCAAAACACAATTAGTATGGTCAGGCTGCATATTTTCCCTTGCCTGATTGCTAAGTTTTTGTAAGAGCCCTCATTCATGCAAAGCCTGCTGCTGAGAAGGCTCTGGGAGACCTTAGAGCCCCTTTCAGTACCTGAGAGTGGTTCACATGGAGAGGAGCTTTTGAGCAGGGTTTGGAGTGACAGGAACAACAGGGAGCAGCTTCAAACTGACAGAAGACAGGGCTAGATTAGATGTTAGGATTAGATTTTAGTCTCAAGAGGAGCAGGGTCAGGGCACTCTACAATTACCTGAAAGGAGGTTATAATGAGGTTGAGGTTGGTCTCTTCTACCATGCCAGTAGTGAGAAGACTAGAAGAAAAGACTTTAAGATGAGACAGGGGAAATTCAGATTAGATGTTAGAAAAAAGAGTTTCAACTGTCACAGGGTCAGGCAATGGAAAAGGTTGCCCAGGAAGGTGCTGGAGTCACCATCCCTGGAGGTGTTTCGGAGGCATCTGGATTTGGCACTGGGTGATACGGATTAGTGGTTTAAGGTTTACAGTGGTAGTGCTGGGAGGATGGTGACAGGATGACCTCGGAGGTCTATTCCAACCTTGGATCCTGTCATTCAGGAATTCTGTGGAACAGATTCCTTTCTCTTTTTGGCTTCCCAAGTATTTCACAAGCTTGCTGTGGAGGGCATTGCATTTCTGGGTACTGCCAGGGGTGAATGTCCCCAGGACAGCCAAAGGAGCTGATGGAGGTGGGATTCATGGGGTTGGTCAATCTCCCGCAGTTCCAGAGCCTGGAAAGCGAGAGCAGTGGGGCATGGGATGAGCAGTGGTAAGGATGAGTGTGGTCTCAAGGCCCAGCTGGTGTGCAGAGGTGGGTGAGCGAGTGAGAGGGAGCCCCCTGAGGTACAGCAGAGGTGTCTGCAGATGTCCCTCAGCCCAAAATAGCACTGATATTCTGGGAACTGTGACATTATTGGTAGTAGAAATTTCAGCAAGAAGCAACTTGTGGTTTATACATGAGGTGACTCTGCAAACCAGCACTGCAGCAAATAATTTTTATTGTGAACTACTCTGGAACTAAATGATATGTCCTATGCTGATATTTTGATTATGACATTGAATACATTGAATATATTGAATATATTGAACACCTTTCCCCAAATCAGTTCCCTATAATTTTGCAGAAAAGCTTCAGAAGCAGGGCAGAGAAGGAAGGTATCCAAGCAGTGCATCACAGAAATTTATCTTTGGCTGCTCAAAGCTTCCTTTATATCCAATGCCTCATCCTGCCTGTCTGATGCAACTGGTGCTGCTCTCAAGGTGCAGTTTCAAAAGCAAGCAAACAAAACCATGCCTCAGGATCACTTAGTCATTGAATTGAGTGTGGGAGGGACCACTCAAAATCTTCTAGTCCATACCCCTGGTCAAGAAGGATCAGCTAGAGCAGTTGTCCAGAATCTTGTCCTTGCACCTGGAGTGCTGTGTCCAGCTTTGGGGCCCACAACATGAGAAGGACAAAATCATATTGGAGTGGAGTCCAATGGAGGCCATGAAGATGTTCCAAGGTCTGGAACACCTCTGCATGGAGAGAGGCTGAGACAGCTGAGGGTGTTCAGCCTTGACAAGAGAAGTCTGTGGGGAGAAGTTGGATCCTCTTCCACTACCTAGAAGTTCACCAAGAGATCTGAAAGAGGACTTTGGACAAGGACATGGAGTTTCAGGACAAGAGGGAATGGTTTCACACTGACAAAGGGCAGGGTTAGATGAGATGTTAGGGAGAAATTCTGTACTGAGGGGGTGGTGAGGCACTGTCATGGTTTGAGCAGAGNAAATTCCCATCCAGTGTGTTCATTGGCATGTATGTAGGGAAGGGGGAGGAAATAGAAAAGTTGAGTTAAATGCTGCAGTTCATCTTTTAATGCNAGTTTCAAAAGCAAGCAAACAAAACCATGCCTCAGGATCACTTAGTCATTGAATTGAGTGTGGGAGGGACCACTCAAAATCTTCTAGTCCATACCCCTGGTCAAGAAGGATCAGCTAGAGCAGTTGTCCAGAATCTTGTCCTTGCACCTGGAGTGCTGTGTCCAGCTTTGGGGCCCACAACATGAGAAGGACAAAATCATATTGGAGTGGAGTCCAATGGAGGCCATGAAGATGTTCCAAGGTCTGGAACACCTCTGCATGGAGAGAGGCTGAGACAGCTGAGGGTGTTCAGCCTTGACAAGAGAAGTCTGTGGGGAGAAGTTGGATCCTCTTCCACTACCTAGAAGTTCACCAAGAGATCTGAAAGAGGACTTTGGACAAGGACATGGAGTTTCAGGACAAGAGGGAATGGTTTCACACTGACAAAGGGCAGGGTTAGATGAGATGTTAGGGAGAAATTCTGTACTGAGGGGGTGGTGAGGCACTGTCATGGTTTGAGCAGAGAAGCTGTGGTTGTCCCATGCATGGAAGTGTTCAAGGCCAGGTTGGATGGGGCTTGGAGCAACCTGGTGTAGTGAAAGGTGTCACTGCACAGGGAAGGGGATGGAACAAGATGATCTTTAAAGTCCCATACAACACAACCCATTCTGTGATTCTGTGATTCTGTGATTCTATGACACGTGGGAAAAGCTCGCGAGCCTTTTCCACCCAGGATCTGAGGTTTGTTAGCGGGGACAGCCACTGTGAAACAGAGAGACCGTTCCCTTCCCATACAGCTGGGACAACCTGGCCTCCAGCTGTGCCAGTGTGAGGTTCTGGACCTGGTTCTTGTTGTTTTCAGCAATGACCGCCCAAGTCTTCCTGATGGTGTTGGTCTGGCAGCAGGCAGCCGACCAGATGTGGCTGGGTACATTAACCCTTTTACCAGAGATGTAGTTGTTCCCTGGCACAGCACCCACAATGACGTAGGTGGCTGTACAGCCCTGGGTTTTCTGGGCCATTGTATTAGTCTCGTAGTCATTCCAGGCACCCTTGTTAAGTGTGCTGTCCTGGGGCACTATGTTGGTGAGGGTGAAGGTAGCCCACTTGCTGTTGTTTCCACTTTGGTGGCCACTGGGGCTCAAGTGACCACGGTCCAAACCCTTGAGATATCTGTAGTCTTGGTTGATAGCCTGACTCTGGCCAATTTGCTGTGGAGTGATCTTGTATTGATTTTCAATGGACTTCTCTGTATCCATCTCCTTGGGAAAAGTGGGGTTGATCAGCTGGACAGGGTGAGAAGAGGAAAAAGGTGTCAGTACTGAGGATGTATGTAATGAAACAGATTACCCTGGAGAAGACATCTCTGATGGTCAAAAATCCATTTTTTGTTATCTCAGTGTAGGAAAATGCATGAGTCTGTGAGAAATCATACACATGCCCCTCCCACATGAGTGAGGAGAGAAAGCAAAGGGAAAGCAGCTCAGAATCTGACTGCTCACATTTTGACTTGTGACTTTTCTGATTTAGGCTGTAGCCTGTGCTGGGAGGCCTTTTCCCCTGAGGCTTTGTCCCTGGGCCATCTCACCCCATTCTGAGTTTCTCCTCACTTCTCTCATGCCCTACACAAAGCCTGTCTGACTCTTCACTGGGAGCAGATAAGCTCTGTCAGGGATGCAGAACAGCTCAGGGCCAAGTGGGGATCAGAGCCCAGCAGGACTGTTGGTGCCTCAAGTGCAGCCTCTCTTGGATGCCTTCTCCCCAACACTTGGTCACCCACCACAGCAGGGCACAGGGAGGGGAATCATTTGACTTTGTCATGTGATGCCAAGGAATCTGAGTTGCTGTTCCTGTCAGGTCAAGGCAGAAAACTGGGCACCTTTGGGACATGATTCATCTCATTCTCCTGCTGATGTCTCAGATGCATCAGAGGAACCATGTGGTGCAGCTGTTTGAAGTTCAGTGAGAAAATTCCCATCCAGTGTGTTCATTGGCATGTATGTAGGGAAGGGGGAGGAAATAGAAAAGTTGAGTTAAATGCTGCAGTTCATCTTTTAATGCCTGGAGGGTGATGTGCTGTAAGAGAGACACTCACCTGAGGCTCAACAAACCACGAGTTATATCTGCTGCCATTTCCAGGCTGGTAGACGTAAGCAGAGTACACTGGAATTCTCTTGTCTCTGTTGTACAGGGTGGCAAAGTGATATTGGTTCTTGTAGTGCTGGCAGATCCAGGCTGGGTTCTGTGGCTCCAGAGCATTATTTGGGAAGGTTTTATTGTAGAAAAACTTTTTACAATGTTCAAAGGACGTCACCACCTCGCTGTGTCCCAGCCAGAGGCAGCTGTCCAACACCTGCAGCAGCAGCAGCAGCAGCCGCAGCATCGTGGCAGGATTTCAGTGAAGGGCTCTTGCTCCCCTGGAAGGCAAATGCAGAGGGACACTCAGCTTGGAGAGAGCTGGTCATGGCCTGTGCAGGTGGGACACAGCTGGCAGAGGAACAGTCTATTCCCACTGCTCATTCATTGACAACTAAACTGGACTAATTTTCCTCCACTTCCAAAAGTCCAGGAATACTGTAGCAGCGTGTTGGTTGTTATAACCAGATATAAGCATAAGAAGTAATGAACCTCTCAACCAACTCCTGAGGTCTATAAGCTCATGGTTTTGCATTTCAATGTTTTTTATAAAAATTTGTGCTCCAATGCCCATTTATTGTATCGTCTCTGCCTTTAAAGTTAGTGGAGGCACTGCCTATATGTTGCCCTGAGCTGTGCCCTTTCTGGATGAGAGATGTTAAGTGAGCTCTGCTGCCCAGTAATCCAACTCCCCTGTGGTCTTTTCTGTAAGACAAACCTCCATTTCTTCAACTTGTAAAAAATCCTGTTGGATCCTCCAGTCTTCTTAAAGTTGGGAGATCAGACATTCCTACATGAAGTACTTTTGGTAAGTTTTCCATATTATGGTAGAAAAAAACCAGGATTTGCAGCTCTTTTTTAGAGAAATTGTTTTGAAGTCCAGATCTGGCTTCTCCCACTGGATGTTCTCCTGATTTCTCCCTCAGTTTTCTTTCTATCAGATGCGAAAGGCAGCAGTACAACCTCAAGCTCAAAGCAGGGCAAGCTGTGAAGTAGTGAAGTGTGAAATGTGAAGAAGTGAAGTAGCTGAGCAAATGCTGGGAAATGGAAGCAGCTCTTACGACTGCACTAGTGGAAAAAGGGGATTTTGAACCATAGGACAGTACTGTTTCTACTTTAATGACTGGATGTGGCACTCAGTGCCATGGTCTGGTTGACAAGGTGGTGATTGATCAAAGGTGTGACTTGATGATCTGGGACATCTTTCCAACCTAAATGATGCTGTGATTCTACTGAAAGAAAATGAGGTGTCATCAAAGCCTTCTCCTGAGTTTTCAGTACCCGTGGAAAAAGGAAGTGAACAGCTGAAGAGATGCTAGGTAGATGGAGGGCTGCAGGTCTTCAGGGCAAAGTAAATCACAGCAGCAGAAGCCAAATGCACATGAGAAAACAAAATGCAAGAAAGAGAAATGTTGCTTGGACAGGTGGATTGAGGAGATTTGTGCTCTTCTGGACTGCTCTCCTTCAAGGGCAGCAAAGATCCCACAGGCAGGATCCGTGAGCGAGGACAGAGAGGGAGTGTAGGCACCTCAAGGCCAGCACACTCTTTACATCAGCCAGGATGGTGGTACATGCAGGTCTCACCTTACATGCCAAGGATGTTCACAGAATCACAGAAAGAATCATGGAATGGTTTGGATTGGAGGGGACCTTAGGAATTATCCATTTCCAAGACCCCTGTTATGACACCAAGCAATGACACATTCCACTAGACCAGGTTGCTCAAAGTCCAATCCAACCTGGCCTTGAACACTTTCAGGGATGGGGCATTCACATGTTCACCTTTGCCAGGTGTACAAATGAGAGTGAGCTTCAAGGGATGGGTAAAACACTGACCCAATCAGACCAAAGATTAGAGGTTCACAGAAAAGGCAACAGTTGCTTCTTCTGTTCTTCCCCTGTGTCTCAGAAGTTATCCTAAAGCACCTCTGCTGTGCAGTTCTCCCTCAAGGAGCATTTTCTGTGTGAAAAATAGAACCCTTGTTCAGAGCCATATGAAAAGTATCAATTTTATGGAGAAAAGTGCAAGGAAAAGGTAAGGATATGAAAGATTGACTGTGTCACCAAATCCCCCCAAGGACAGCAGATGTGCATTATCCATTTTAAACAATTTTCCTCAAGCCTTTCTATGCAACACTCGAAATGCTGGCTCATGGCAATCCTTGAATTTTGGGGAGAAATGTATTCAATCCATTCTTTCCTCACAAGGATCAACAGCTTTTTTTTAACATCATACAGGTCAGCTGAAAAGGTTGGTGTGGGATTTGAATGTCTTTGGTTACATTAACTCCACCAGACCAGGCACCACGGTCCCTGTGCACGCAGAGCAGGTAACACTGAGGTGGCAGAGGGGTCACCTGCTTGCCAACAATGAAACACCACCCTGCTACAAACACTCACAGATGAGAGCTGTCAGGTTCCCTGTGGTTACTCTCACTCTTTCAGTTTTCTTTCAGCTTTGGAGACCAAAAATCAGTGCAGTATTTTCACTTTCTGATCCTCACGTGGCAAAACCCCTGAACTGCATAAGACAGAGTGAGCAACCACCACTGGGGGCTACAAGCCAGGTTTTGAGCCAAATAAGGGAGAAGGATGATAAGAAGCAGACACTGTGGAGGCCAGATGGTATTTTTATCATGGCAATTGCTCTCCCTTAGACAACTGGCTCAGCTGTAGAACTCCCATCCTCTCCTCTGGGGAAGGTCACATTCACACCTGAGGGTTTTCATCCCTTCTGATGGGCCATAATGGCCTCAACTGCCCTGATGTGAGAGGCAGCTGAGAAGAGGTCATAAACCATCAAAGACTGCCTGAATTGTCCCCAGACTCATTCCTGAGGCCTTCCACCAAAGGACTGAAAGCTCCTCTCAAGGTGAGGTACCTGGGCATTCCCACCCAACCTGAGCATATTTTAACTCATTGGACTTTTTGTTTGGGGGCTTTTTCTCCCCCACACACCCGAGGGATCAAGACGGTGACCACCACTTCAACCCACAGACATCAAAATAGCAACAGTAAAATCTTGTCCTTGGATCCGCGGGTGGTGAGGTCTTTCTACTCTAATCCTTTCTTTCTCTTTCTTTTTTCTTTTAGATATTTTCCTAAGTGATATTTTAATGGATATATATGAATATATATGGATATATATATGGAGATGTATAAATATGGACACATATATATGGAGATATATAATATATGGAGATATATGTATTATATGGATATATAACATGGATATTAATAAAGATAATATAACCAAAATGACTACGTACCTCCTTTTCATTGCAACCAAACTGTTCTAATATAAACCCATATACATATATATTCCTAAAAACAATGGTCATTCAGTGTTGTTTCATTCTATTCCACCCCAAGGGATCCATTAACAAGAACCTGGGTTACCCTTTCCTTCTGATCTCTCACACTCTGAAGTTTCTCCTCAGGTAAAATGGAAGTCCCTGCATATTAAAGCAACTCTGGAGCCTGAATTCATGGAATTTTCTTTCCACCATACAGTGATAACAACACACTTCTTCATAATCTATAGCAACACTGATAACTGCACTTCAATTCCATGAACATTTTGGTCTGTATAGAAATTAATCCATGCTGTGGTTTCATACAGATACATTTTTAAGATGATGAAATACCATTACTTATTAATATAACTTGCTTATTAAGCCTCCTTTGATTTTTTTTTTCCTGTTTGTATACTAGGGCCAGAATTTCACCATATATGCGGACTCCCAAAGGCTGTTGAGATTTGGCTGCTTTGAAGTTGCTCTCAGATACACCACCTAGGTGGTCTGAGGCATGGAGCACATACCTTTGGAAAACAGCGATTCAGACTTGTTGAGTCTGGCCAAAGGGAGGCTGAAGGGCAGTCCAACAGCAGCCTACAGCTACTCAAAAGGTCAAGAACAACAAAGTTGAGCTCTTTGTGGCAGAGCCAGGCACTTTAAGAAAGGGCAGCACCCACAGACTGGCTTGGGAGGGGCAGGTTGCACAGCAGGATAAAAATTGCCTCTAGGCAGGTACTACAGCACTGGGACAGGTTGTTGGGAAATGACAAATGATGAATTTCAGAGGTGATTAAAGGCTTGGCTGGATGAAAACATAGCTGAATTAGAGTCCTGCGGCTGATGTTGCCTAACAGCATTTCTTTGATCCTATGGTTGATACATCTCCCAACTTCTCCCCACCCCACCCTGGCCTGCCACACTCAGATATTGCCTGGAAAATTATATCAGCACAGTAAATAGCCAAATCCTCTAGTCCTGAGAGTTGCACTTCTAAGCCCTTTTTATAGCTCAGTCATAGAAAACACGCCACATACCTCAGAGGGCCAGGAGGAGGAGGACACACTTCCAGAATCCTGGTTCAGACTCCTCTGGGGAAAAGACAGCAACTAGATGAGACCCCAGCCACTCATCTCTTTCCCTGAAGAGAGATTGATCTTTTTCAACAGTGTCTGGATCAATTTGGTTCCGCTGCTAGCCATCCCTATGCTTCAATAAATACAAGCTTTGCTACTGCACATTAGTTATGCCAAGGGTAATTAGCAGTTACGTCAACATGACTTCCAGTTTGACTGCTGGCTGACTCCATGTGGAAATGAGGTTGCTGATTGCAAGATGAAATATGTCAGGCCAGGATTCAAAGGAAGAACGTTGTTGCTCATGAGGAAGAGCAGCCTTTGTGCTCAGGGGCTGTGCCTTTGGTCTTCTCTGCTGGGCTTGGCATCTCCTGGAGCCCGTGGATGTGGCATGGAAGGGAGGGCCAGCTGTGTGCAATGGGCAACGCTGATCTTCCCTTCGCCTCTGAAGGTGTCACTCAGAGCTCACTGCCTCCAGCCAGAAAAGATGTGATAATGCTGTGTTGTAGGAGGTGGCAGAATCAAACCCTGGCCTAATTAAGAACATGTCCTCATAACAATGAGTTCACAAGAAATTGGCCCTGGGGACAGACTAACACAAGCAAACAGCTGTAGGAACTCACTCCTGGCTCCGCCCATCTAAGTGACCTATAGGCCCAGGAGCTCTGGTTTTGGTTAAGCAGAATTCACCCTGTTTAAGGGCTGGTTCTCAGCACTCCCTGTAGAGTCAATACAAGAGGAATAGCCACATTTCCAGGGCACAGTTCACATCTGGAAGATGAAGGGAATTACACTATAAAAGTGTTTCTTCCTCTGTGATGACCATGAGGATTCACAGAGGGACAAGCTCTGACTTACACCTCCAACATTACATGAACTGAGTCTCACTTTATGTTGCTATCTCTAAATCCATGTCTGTATCACATTACTTAGCCAAAGCATAACAAAAAAATACAAAACCCATCCATTTTCAAACCCATCCCTTTCCTTCTGGACAGACCTTCAAAGCAAACAGCCTCTCCTCATTCATTTTAATGGGCTTGATGTGTCAATCCAGCAGGAATTTCAGGGGAGTTTTGTAACCTGTGTGGGAGGATGTTTTCTTGAGAGCACAACAAACAAATAATCAGCATAGCGAGGAGCAGGAAGGAAGGATGCACTTCATGCTTTTCAGTCTGAGTGTTCTCAAACCAAGATGTTTGATGTGATTGTGGAAGACAACATAGGGTAAGGAACAGAGTTGATTTTTCTTACTTCCTGGCAGGCTTGGCTGTGTGTTTTAGGTCTTACTCAAAGCCCAAAAGAGCTGATACAAGATCACCTGGTTTGAAGATGCGCTCATGTTAAACTGGCCATGACTAGATGCAAATTTGGGTTCTTGAGGAGTGAAGTCAAAAGTTTTTTGTGCAGGTGACTTGCTGTGAGTCAGACCTCCTGCTGGGCTAAGAGGCAGCTCATGGATGCAATGAAGCAAGTCAAAAGTCACCTTAGGCCTTCTCTGGGCTCCCCTTGTGATCCAGCCTTAGTCTGCAACACTTCTCTTCCATCTCAAACAGATGACCTCAGAGGGGACCTGTGATCCTTGCTTTGTGACTTGGTTTTTCTGCTGCAGATACCATTTCACGGGACATGACCATTGTCAATGGGATATGTGAGAAAATCCTGAGTCTGGATGCTATGGATGCCAAATTTGATACTCCTTTTCACTCAGAAAGATCCAGAGAATAAGATTATGGTAAAAGTATACCTCTGTCCATAACAAGCATCTGTGGGAATTTTAGATGGGTATTTCCAGCCCTAGGTCAACAAGATGTGATGAGTCATGAAATGTGGTAAGCAAACTCAGCATTTCCTTTGTTTTGTGGGATTCTGCACTGATGTGGTTCTGAAAGCGTTGTACCCAGGCAGCATCTCATTTCCCGTGTAGCAGAGAGGGGAATGGGAACATGGAAGGTGGATGGGTTTGCAGGGGTAACTTGGAACAGGATGAGAAAATCAGCCATAAGAATAGGCAAATGCTGCAGTCATGAGCCAAGATTTCCCTCAAACTAAACCAGACAGGAACTCATCAGGGAAAAACAGAAACCTGCACGTAGCCAGCTCAGACCTCACCTCAGCCAGCTTTTGGACAATGAAGGCACTTCCCTAGAACACAACCTTCCCCCCAGGAACCGACTGCCAGGACCCAGCTCTCAGTGAGGGATATTTTCTGGGGCAGAGAAGGCAGCTGATGATGTTAGGGAAGTGTTGGGCAGCAGTACCCACAGCCCAGCTATGGGTCTAAGGAGAGGCTGTTTCATTCTTGAGAACCAAAAGCAAAAGTATCTGCTGTCACAAGTGAGGAAACCAGCCCAGCAAAACTGGCTTACAGGAATCTGAGTTTGAAGTCCAGACTGGCTGATAAGAGGCAGATCCCATAACAATGAAATTTTGGAGGGCTTTTGAGGTGTTTGTACTGGTTTAACCTCTGGAGTTAGACCACACTTGGTTGCTCTCGTTGGAGCTCTTGGTTGCCTTGGTAGAAAAAGACGTTCACCAGTTCTGCCACAGGCTGTTGCGCCTGGACATATCAAGAGCAAATGCTACCATCATAATTTGGGTCTGAGGAACCCTAAACCAGAAGGACATCAACCTCAAGGTGGAGGTACTGAATGCAAAGAGATGGATTTGATCCAACTGTCCCATGGGAACCCTTGGAGACACACCACAAAGCTCAGGATGGAGCCAATCTTGAGCAACCTGATCCAGCATTTATGGTAGATCTGCTGCAAGGATCTCAATGATCTTGGAGGTTTTTTTCAGCCTAAATGATTCTATGATCCTAAAAAAATACCTTTCTGGTTACAGAGGTTGGTGCAGAGGTTTTCATCTCTGAGAATTGGTGGGAAGAAGGAGTTGGTGTGACTCAAGTCCAATCTCAAATGTCAAAAGGCAAATCTTTATGCAACCATGGGCATTGTGAAAAAATGTGCAGAATTACTAAAAATAATACCAAAATACAGGTGAACGTGGGCAAAGCTGGAGCAATAAGAAGATTGAAAGTACCAGGTTTAGCACTCGGTTTCTATGTCCTGGTTCTTGTTTCTCAGTCAGCTGCAGATCAAAATAACAGAAAACAGCACAAAATGCAATGGTTGATACTTTTATGGTTTTTTGGTGGTAACAACTGTTTCTTATAAATACAGAGCTGTTATCATCAGCTCCAACAGGCTATCCTGGGAGTCTGTACCACAGCAAACACAGAGTTGAGAACATGACCCTTTCTTTGCATACCACTTTCACACTTGTTCCTGAGTATTAGAATCATAGAATCCCAGAAGGGTT
>VYZR01003629.1:6385-28838 GCA_013400675.1 Oxylabes madagascariensis | reverse complement strand
TTTTCTTTAGACAAAGACTATATTTTTGTTCTCTGCTTGTTCAGCATCAGGTGGAATGGGACCTTGATCCATAGTCGATGGATCAGAGAGTGATGCAGCTTTTGTGATAATAAGTGATAATAAAAATTATTGAGTGGTTCACAGCATGAGGCTGTGATGAAATGATGGAAGGTTATATTGTACCTTTTATCCTAGACAGACAAAAAGAGAAGGGGAGATAGGCAAGGACATGTGGATTTAGTTTATCTTTCTTTTGTTTTTTAATTCAGAGGTTTATGGAGTTCTTCAGGTGTTTTATGGAGCCCTATGAATACATATGCTCTTTTTACCCTGTGTTAATATCCTGCTACCTTTCCTTTAAGGCCATGTGTGACGTAGGAAAAGTGCTCTGGAAGACCTCATTTGGGATATTCCTAGGTACTGTGCCTTGCTTTTTGTTAGATACAGAGCCAGCCCCTGGATGACATGTCCATGATGGAGCCAGGGGCTGATTTCAGGCTGAATAGAAATAAGCACCCTCTCTGAATTAAAGTTGTGGTGAACTTCATGAATACTAAAGTGGGAAAACACTTTATTTACACAGCTTCTCATATTAACTTATACAGGCCTGTTTTAACTTTATTGCTACCCACAGCAGCAGCATGTGAGGTCAAGCTACCTCATGTATGTCCATTCTTCCTGCAATTTACCCTGCAGTATAATTGCAGTGAAGATGTTGCCTATGTGAAAGACCAGAGGAGACTTTCCTAGGCTTTTCTCTTCCAGATCTTCCCTGGGCATAAGTTTTCCCATGGAAATAAATCTCTGATGGAAAACACCATTTTCTTTACTATCATAAATAAAATGCAGCCACTTTTGACAGCTTCAAAATGTTAGACTTTGAACAGAATGTTTTGACTTGGATTGGTTCAAACATTGGCACTTGCTGAAATGATTCAAAGCATTTTGCTGTACATTTCATTTGAAATCAGGTGGTGCCTGCCCAGAGGGCTGCGCTTCCTCATGGGAGTTGTAGTTTGGATGCATTGTACCTGTGGCTCTCATGGGTTTATCTGCTTGCCTGAGACACATTTCCAATAATATACTGCAGATCTGCAGTTTTCAGGCTGGGCTGAATGGTGCAGGGTGAAAGTCAGAGAGCAGTCAGGTATTGCGACAGATCAGTTCCAGCACAAGCAGAAACAAGGCTGTGAAACATTCAGTACAACATCCCCAGATGAAATGTTTGGTTTCAATGACTGCCAAAAGACATTTGTTGGATTGGAGAAGTGGAAAAATGGCTGTTGTTGGTTTGATTTTTTTTCGTTGGTTGGTTTTTTGTTTGTTTGTTTGTTTGTTTTTTAAAAAAATATTCCTTTAGACAAGTATGTGTTAATTAAGCTTTTCATTCTGACAAATTATGTTTTTCATGGGCTGGACCACCCAGCTCTGTTCTTATCTATCATAAGAGTTTAGTCTCGCAGCAGGTGTAATGGGATTGATTCAGTCTCAGCCACTTCAGGAGCGGAGTTAACCCAATGATTAGTGACACAACTAATGAATTTTACCCATGTTGCATGAAAATATGTGTTGCTTTGCAATTTTATTTGTATGAGGCATTTTTTCATTCTGAGAAATAATTTTTTTATCGGAATTTGAAAACCATTCATGATGGATGGAGAAAAGACACACTTGCTTTATAAGGAGTGTAACTTCAGCCTTCTTGTATAGTTCATATTAACAAAATTAAGGAAAAAAAAGCCTTTTACTTTGAATAAAATGTCTTAAGGGAAGAAACCTATCTTCCCCGCCTTCCGTCTTCAGTGCTGCCACCTCAAGATTGGTTCATCAACTGTTAAGTAATAAAGCACAGCACACAGAATGCTGGTAAAGCAATGAAAACTTGTGTCTTCCCCAGGTGGCATTGCAGGAGAGGCTTGAAGAGACGAATGTGGAATTTGCCTGGGATGTGTAGGCCAAAATTTAGGGAGGGGAAGCAAGCCAGGACATCATAAATGACGGCAGACGATCAAAGCCTAAATTACGTCTTTCATCTGGAGCGAGATACTTTTCCTGGGATCCCTTAGACACGGTTGCACACAGGGCAGCTCTGTGCGTACTGAGTGGGGCTGCTCTGAGCCTGTGATTAGAATGCACCTATTTAATCCTCTGAAGCTGCTGGATTAGGGTCCGGGCACTCTGATTTATTTTGTCTGTTTGGGCTGTGCACACACTGTGTAAAGGAATTTGGATTTAATCTTTGCCATCATTATAATTAATTATATGCTATTCTCCAGCATGTAATGGTGGCGATAGAACTCTTACATGGATCTGTGTGTTCCTCGCATACTCTGCCGCAAGAATAGATTGGCTGGGGAGATATTTCTTAATTAATTGTTTAGTTCATCAAAACACCACGCTGGGCCAAGTTCAGCCTTGGTGTTATACTGTTGATTTTAGCTGCCTGGCACCCAATGAGGGATTTAGCCCTGAACTTTTTCTCCCTTTCATTTACCTTCTAATGTTTTTTTTTTGATTGTGCTGCAACTGGCAGCTAAATATGCATTTGTCCACGTGGCCAAGTGGCAAGCATGAAAGGGAAGCCATCAGACAGCTATGTGTTAGGCTATTAGTCCAGCTGTGTTATTCTTCTTTGAACAGAGCTTCAGAGGGAAAGAGGGATGGAGGAATGGAAAGAGCTTTTGCAGACAAAGAACACCAAGTGGATGAAGAAGTTGAACCTCAAAGAGAGGGGGTGAGTTCCTAAGAGCTAGGCAGACCTTGCCCAATGAGGTTTGTAGTAGCAGTCCTAGCAGTAGCTACTCCTAGTAGCAGTCTAAAACAAGCAGGTATTCCTATGCCTACAATCGATTTGCATCTGGCTGGGCAACTGTCCCATTTCTCTGTGCTTGCATGGGTTGTGGCCAGGAATACCTGCGGGTGTAGATTAATTGTTCAATCATGTGTATGGACGTTTATAACTGAGTCTGTGTGGTAACCTACTTGGAACAGGTTTGCATTTATGCTGCTCTATGAATCAGTCACTATACATAAGTTTGTTGGGATTTGGAACATGTGCATGCTCCTGAGAGCATGAGATGGTGTGTGAAGTCTGTCACTCAGAGAGTGGGTACCTTCTATTGTGTGTCTGGTTGCAGACATGCATGCCTGGAATTGTCTGGGCCTGTGCAAATGACTGCATGCTCACAGGAGCTTTTATTCACACTTGAGTTTCTGATAACAGCTGTCTGTGCAAGTCTGAGCTTTGAGTGCCTCCATTTAGGGTGTCCTTCGAGTGTTTGCAGTCCCTTGTGTGCCTGTGAAAGCCTCATGTGCAGGGGTGCCACAGAGAGTACCTTTGTTGTATACATGTGATGGGTGTGTTGTGCCCCACACTCCTGTGACCACACAATGTGCTCTGTGTCTGGATGTGTGGAAGAAATAGATCCTTTCTCTCTATAGCAAGCAAACTCTTTCAATTCCTTTTACCTTCTCATTCTCTTCCTGCTTTCTGTGGTTCACATACTAGGAGCCTGTAGTTAGCTTGTAGCTAGTTGCAGCTATAGGGAACTTCTTCCAAGCATTTTCTTTGAAGCATGTAAACCTTTGTGGTAGACTGACAGAAGAGCACAGTGTACATGTCAGCAGGTGGATTTGGTTAATCTCTGAGTGGAGCACCAGTGGACACAAGGTACCAGATCCCAGAGAAACTGAAATGGGCACTGTATACCACTTCATGCCTGTGTAGCTGTGAAGCATTTGAATAGAGGTAGTAACCTGTGCCAGCAATGGTCCATCTTCATTAGGGCAGTTGACTTAGACATCAGTGGATTTAGGCTAAGACTTCAACAGACTTAGGCTAGAGTTGACCCCAGTAGTTGTATCTTTTCTGCCTCTGCTCCAGAGCATACTGTAAAGGCAGGATTTTAAATGATGAGTCTCACACGGCTGTACTCTCCATGCAAATCTTCCATCGGGCCAAGGGCGGCAGTACTGGCACTTTTATTATGAAGCTCTAGCTGAGGGAGAACTGCATCTTCCAAGAAAGGGCAGCACAATTACCTGTTTCTACAAAGAAAGCCGAGAGAAGGGGAAAAAAGTAAAGAAAAGAAAGAAAGAAAAAGAAAGGGAAAGACACAGAAGTCTCATTCCTTTATGCTCTGGGTTCTTTGTAGTTTTCTTTGTAAAGGTCATAGTTATCTCAAGAAATGGGAAATTCTCAGAATCCTTTAAACTCTAGTCCTTTTACTTCTTAAAGTGGCCTAATTCCAGAGAGCTTAAGGTCTAACAAGGGATTTGATCCTACCTCTCTCTCTCTTTCTCTCTCACAGCAGGTTTGATGGCACTCAGATTGCTCATTTGTATTTTCTTTTGTGAGGCAAAGTGCTTTGGTTTCTCTTCCAGCTTTCATATGTGTGTTCTTTCCTCTGCCTGTCTGGAAGGCAACATTCCTAGGTAACTGGCAGGAGAAATCTTTTCACTTTAATTTTAAGAATAGAGGCCAGAAAAAGGCACTGATTTAACCTTTGTTTGAACATACCTGAGATGTGAAGGTCTGATGTCTGAGGGTGCTGACCAATGTCTCGTACTGCACGAGATGCTGCTGCTCCTCTCCCCGTTATAGCCACAGCTTTCTTGGTAGGGCTTTACGGTGCTTCAGCAGTGGTTGATAGTTTCATTCTGCCCCTGTGGCTTATGCATTCCTCCAGTAAAGATGCACAGCTTAGTACGACTCACCTTTGCCTTTCCATTGATCATTTGCTTACACGTGTAGCTGACGTGTTTGTTTGCCCATGGTCACAGCAAAGGTAGCAAGGTGCTAGGTGTCACATTGAGTTCCTTGGGTCTTTCATAAATACTGGGGAAGAGACATAAAAACACTTTTATTCTTATTTTTCACTGGGTCAGTCCTCAGAGCCATGAGAAGGTTCAACCTGACAAGCAGAGATAACCCCTTAACAAACACTAAAAGAGGTGTGGTAGGGTCTGAGGTGGGGAGAAAATGAAAAAGCCAAAATTGTGGATATGCTTAGTCCAAGTCTGGCAAAGAGTTATAGCAAAAAGTCCAAACCACCAAACTCCCAAAAAACCCGGAGGGAAAAGAGCTAAGAATTATTGTAAATGTCAAAACATCTTGGATTTGATTGAAGTATTTAATTTTTGAGACACTCAAATATTTAATTTTGACATTCTTTTCACAGAAATATCTTTGTTTTTTGAAATGGCATTAACACTGATCTACATTAAAAATAAAAGATTAGGCAGCAGTTTAAATAACCCAGAGAAGAAAAAACCATTGTCTTTGAATTGACCCAGTTTGGGTTTGGCCAAAATGAGATGGTTGTGGTTTACTTTTATTTTCCTGAAAACCTTTACACAGTTTTCTTTCTGTTTCAGTCCAACCTATTGTTTTTTTCTTACTGCGTTTTTCACTGAGACACTGCAAACACCAAGCAAAATTCTTCTTTGGTCCATTTAACCCCTGGCCTCTGCAGCAGCTCCTCACTCAAGTGGGAAGAGATGGGCAAACCAGGTTATCCTAGAGGTGTCAGACTTGAGCGATACTAGCTCCCAGGTCCGAACCTCCTTGGCTCACTCCTGATGTATGTATGTCCCTGATGATGTAGGGCCTATTAAGAAAAGACCATATCCTCAAGACATTCTTTCCTTAAGTGACACACTCTCTCCAGCATTTTTATAGGACAGCACTAATTTTTCATAACGAGACACAGTAGGCTACAGCCCTTTAATAGGCTTGTCAAGTCTCATGTAGTCAGGATGAAATGAGCTCATTTGGTTCCTGTCTCTCACACCCCTGTTGTGGTGTAGCTGAGGTGCAGATGTGCACCGCCCTGACCCTCTGCTGCTCCAGAAGGACGTGCCCAAATGTTGCCAGGAGGTCTGGTGCTATCAGGAGGCCAAGGAGCACACAAGGCTGCTGTAGTCCCCCGAGATAACTGTGGCTGCTGCAGGATCCAACATCCCTTGCCCACGTCACCCATTGTCCCTTGCCACGTCACCTGCTGTGTGCATGTTTGTGAGATCCCTGTCCACTGGCTCAGAACATGGATAGGATGGGATAGCCTCCCAGTGGAGGTTCCTTAGCCTGGGAATTTGCTCTGCTTCTTCCATTGATAGAGAGGATCCATTGCCATTCTTTTGTCTTAATGATGGTCTGTCCAGAAGAGCCTGTTCCCATCACCTCTCTTTCCTGAGGCAGGACATTCCCAGCACAACCTGCCGGGGCAGCTTCAGCTCAGGATTTGCAACAAGAACTTTGAGTGGGGCTTTCCAGTTTACCTCCTCTGATGGGGAGGGCTTGCTCTTACCAACAACAAGGGCTCAATGGCAGCTCCTGTGGGGCCTCCTTAATGTGAAGGCAAGAATCTAACAACTTTCTGGTGGGCACATTGCTTGGAGTAAAATTTCAAGGCCAGCGCTGGGAATGGAAGCCTTGCAGGCTCGGGTGTGTCACCACATGAAGCAGCTGAGGGTGGCAGCTCTGTGGCTGAGAAACTGGCTACTCCACTGATGCTGAGAGGCTTTATTGTGACAAAATCCCACAGCTTTTAGAAGGAATAATACTGAAAGAAAATGGATTTCTAGTATGTCACCAACATCCTGCAGACTGCCCTGAGAGTGGCATTCCTCAGCAGAGCCCGTGACACCTACCATTTGTAATTCACAGCAGCAATAAGTCTGAGAGACTCAAGCCCGTGCAGGCACAAGATGGGCAAGGTAAGCTTGTCCTTCCAAGCTCTGCTGGGATTTTTGGTGCATACCTTTAGGTCACTTCATCTCTGGCAGGAATAGTGAGATAGTCACCTAACACCACAGTGTATTCTGAGGAAGAAGGAAGGAACTGAGAGCAGAAGGTAAAAGTGGCTTTGGTTAGGGCTTGAGCCTGCTAAGTTGTGCTGTTTTTTGGCTTTCCCTTGTGCGTTGGTAAGCGGTCTTCTGCCACCTATTCCTGCTTTCTTTCAGCTTATCACATGCGCTACCCCTGTGTGCGTGGTGAGGGATATGTGTGCAGTGTTGTCCCTGCTGTCGGCACCCCTGCAGCTGGTCTGGTGTGAATGCCAGTCAAAAAAGTCCCCCTCCAACAGCTGGCACTGCCGAAGAGCTTGCCTGCCTTATTAACAGTCCACTTATCTGGAATCTGCTCGCTGAGCAGAAACTGCTCCATAAATCCTCCTGCAATTTGCATTCCTCATCGCTGTCGCTCATTACCACTGACCTCACTTCTTCGGCTGGAGCTGATCAGCCTCCCACCGTCCTGCCTGCGAGACGCTTCTCCATTACCGCAAACCGATTAGCAGCGGCAGCGCCTCGGCGAGCGAACGCACCGCTGCTGACTCAGGAAACATTCCCAGCTCCACTCCGCTCCCCGCTCCCTCCCCAGGCCCCGGCGGTGACAGGGAGGCGGTGACAGCTCCGCTGCTCTCCCTTGCGTGTCCCAAGGCCGGGCTGCACAGCCCGGGGGGCTCAGCGGGGTCATTACCGGGCTCGCATCCTGCAGGCTCGGGTGGGAAATGAGGTGCAGCGGCTGGAAGCGTCTGAAACCACCAGTGCCTGCTAATCAGCGGTGGGGTTTCTCAAACAGCAGCTCACCCACTTGGATGCAGGTTTCTAGTTTAATGCCTGACTCCTCACTCTGTGGGAACCACGTGTCTCTGCTGCTTCCTTCCTCGGGAGCTGAGAAGCAAAAACTGACGGACATCTCACCGTGGTCATAAGCTGAGGGAATGCTTGAGGAGGCTGGAGCAGCCGGTGCGCACCCAGCTCTGACCCGCCTGCACCTCATGCGGGGCTTGTGGTGGGTAGGTCAGGGACAAAGAAAGCAAGGATTCGTGCTATGCTCTCCTTCCCGAGGGCCAGGGCGGCTGGAAGTGTGAGGGCTCACGCCACCTCCTCCTTCTTTGCAAAGGCATGTCAGCAGCCGCTGAGTGTTCAGCTTCCAGGCAGGGGAGGCAAAGTCAGGGACACGCTCCAGTCCTGCGCAGTGCTGCAGTGAAGGGTGAAAAAGCAACTTATGTTGTATTTTGAACCTGTTACCCTTCTGTATCGTGTTGGGGGTCCCACAGCAAAACACCACACCAGATGTTTCCCAGAGCCTCAAAACAGTCACACAATACCCTTGTAGTAGACCTGTTATGTTGCCATGTAAGACTCTTGTTTTTCAGTTCTCCATCCAGGGTTGAAATCATAAATGGCTTAGAGTCTCTGGCAGAATATGGAGGTATGCACTGACCTGAGTACTTCAGTTCAGAGCAGGCTGGAGGAAAAGACCTGGATGTTTTGTTTAAATCCAGGTGTGATTCCTGGATTTAGATACGTTTTAGAAAGTGGAACATGATTTTCAGGTGAGTTGTCTGGTCTTTGATTTCCTGTAGAGGTTCAAGTGCATTATGAGCAATATTGAAATAGCTCATATGGCTGTAAGTTGGTGAATGAGCATTCATTCTGTGAGGAAGGGTTTTATTTTAGTGGGAATGGAGGAAGGGGTGTGGGCATAGAAAAAGCCTCCTAGTATTCCCTAAGCTTTTTTCCCTTCGTCCCAGGCAAGCAAAGCCTTTCTTTCCAGGGGGAGAAACATGTTTACTTAGTATAGCAGAGGGACTAAGATGCAGCCTCATTAAAGTACAGCTCACGTATAGCCAGGGGTTTCATATATAGCCTTTTTTTTTTTTTTAACCTTCTCTGTCTTGATGGAAACAAAAGGAGGAGAAGAGGAAAAAAAAAAAAAAAAGAGAAAGAAAAGGAAGGAAGTGAATTGCTTAATGGAGGTGCTCTGCCTGCATATTTAATACCCTGGTTTTATTGAATAGAAGGTGAAAAAGTGCACCTTGTTTGTTGCTTGCCTGTCAACCCATGGCAAGAAGGCATCCTTTCCCCTGGCTGGTGCCTTTTATTAGTCAATGGTTTCCACAGTGTAATTATACCGTAGATCTGAGATGCATTATACACACAATTACAATTCCCCAGCCGAGCCTGGTATTTATTAAACGGGGAAATATTTGTTCAATTGTTTTGGAGGGCTAAGGTTTCCTTTTGTTTCTTTCTTTTTTTCCTGACCCCTTTAAACTGTAACACAGATCCTTGGAAAAGGTCTGTGCTTTGTGTCTCAGTGAGGGTAGGGTGCATGTCCCATTCTGTTAGCTCACCATGTCACCTAAGAGCCTTGGCAAGAGAAGCTGCAGTCTGGGACTGAATTTGCAATCTTATTTTCCATAAGAAAGGCCTTATGGAAATTTTTCTTTGCTGGGTTCCTGGTTTGCTTTAATACAAGGGAGATGACCTCTGGGCTTTGCAGGGACCCTGTTGGGGGGACTGCTTGTGGCTAAAAGCTTAGCACAGCTTTGCCAAAATCTGTTCCCTCCTGTGCATTTGTGTAGGTCAAAATCCACTGTTTATGTTCAACTCACCTTTGCCACAGCGGAATATACACCCAAATCCTGTTCTGACTTCTTGTTCATTGGGACTACTTAAGAGCATCCTTTATTAAAACAGAAATTACAGCTTGCCCTAACACTTGAAAACTGGATTCTAAGAGTCCTTCAGGACAAACAGCATCTCGTTCTAGATTTTGTGTGCCACTTTGGCCACTAAGAAAATACACCTTCTGTAACTTATCTTGGCAAGAACACAAAGGGCAAAGGAGAATGATAAAAAAATGTAAAGACAGGGTTGCTGGTTTAACCAAGCATTCTAGGACCACAGACCACAACATTATTGGCCACAAGTTGTTCAGATCAAACGTCCACCTCTCATTGTCTTGTCCTTTCTCTGAAAGAAGCTGGTAGCAGCAGAGTAGGCAAGGATAAAAGCTTTGCAGCCACTTTCCCTTCAGAAATATGTTTCCTGAAATGTAGTGAGCTCTGTTAAAAATGCATCCCATCCATCTATCATCCTAGGTGCAGTCCTGCTGGGATTTTTCCATTTCCACAATATCCTCACTTTAATAAGGTGACCAGAACAGGGCGAGAATCATTTCCTTGTTATTAATTATTACCATGACTGCTGTACAGCAGTGTGCTCAAAGGTGTAGAGCTATAATCCCTAAGAACCTCCTCCTGAAGGGCATTTTTATCTTCCCTAACACTCCTAAACACTGGTATGTCAGACCTGCCCCCCCAGCTTTCCTCTCAAGCTGTGCTGCAACCCTTCTCCCCTTGACCCTGCATAACCAGCAGGTCCTCCTGGCGTGAGCCTTATCCCTTCCTTAGACTCTGCCTGTGTGGGAGCATCCTTCCAACATGACTGCAGAGGTAGATTTAAACTGAGAAGGTTTACAGGTGTAATCCTTGTACAGGGTGCAATTTTTTGGCTATTAGGAGAGCCTATTTCATCAGGTTAGCTGATGTTGTTTGGGAAAATGTTTGCAATACCCTAGCCCTCTGCCCCTAAGACCTCTTTTCTCATGTGGATATAATGGTGTTCATGCTGGGATTCATTCTGCTAAGCTCTGTATCTGCATCCCCACTGATGTGACTGCTGGAGCTCTCCCTTGAAAGCAAGGCCTCAGATGACACATCGGGTTTTTGTTTCAATGTGGGCAGCAAAATGTTCCTGGCAGCCCTGGTGTTCAGTGATTGGCAGCTTTACTGCTACTACAGCCACACCCTGGTGCCTACCCCACTCTTCTGTTGGGTGTATCTCACTCTGGAACCAAAAAACAGAGACATGGCCTATTTGCTCTCCAGCCACTGAAGCTGACAGCCCAAAAAACCAACAGAAGCTGCTGGTAAGGGTGGCTTTGGGCTGCTGCTGAGTATGGCAGCAGCTAAAGATCAGGGAAGTTCTTGTGCCACCACCTGGGGCAAGCAGACTGACTTGGGAGCAGGCAGCCAGGGAGAGGTGACTTCTGAGACCAGCACAGCTGTTTGCCTGCGTGCATCCGAGCCAGGTTCCCACAGCACTTTCTGCTCTTATCCTACAGACATCCCAGCGGTATTTTCTCCTGGCAAGGAAAGACAGCAGCTAACCTGAGAGAAAAGCTTAGGAGAACCAAAGCAGCTGTTGTTTTGAGATGAGTAAGGAGCTGGGATCCAGTCTTAGTTTGCACTTTCTGCAAGTGGCTCTGTCTTTACAAGCCTTTTACACCTATGAAGTTACGATGAATTAAGAGCCTAACTGCTTTATTTCCTAACAAAGACATGGTCCACTTGGGGTTGGGATTTGCTTGTTTCCATTCGCACTGAAAATATGCTTGAAAGGGAAGCAAGAGGACACCCTGATACTTGGAAACAGCATCTGTATCTTACTGCCTTTCATTAAGTGAAATGCAACGTCCATAAAGTACATTGTGCACAAAGGTCTCTTCCTCACCTTGATGCATAGCAGAGCATGGTGTTGATGACAACCCTCACATCTATTGGTTTCCTCTGCCAGGCTAAATCCAGTAGCAAAAAATGATAGAAATAACTTTTAAAGGTCTTCGTTTCAAGTCCCAATACCCGCCCTATGTCTGAAAGATTGTAAAGATGAGATACTGGGTGAAATGTGATGTGTGCACAGCATATGTGATTTAAGATAGTGAAACCCGAAGAAATATAAGAAAAAACAGGTCTGAATTTCAATGGGCGTCTTTAAATGTCTACTTTCTATGAGTTTCTAAATCTTCAACTGAAGCCATTATTTAACAAATCCATTTTTCCCTGATGCCAAATTTGAAAATTGAATTCAGTAATTATACATTAGCCAGTGTAAATCTCCAAACATAACCTTATCTGTGGAGCAATTCTGATGCCTGTATACGAGATCCCACAAAACCTTAGGACTGGAATTAAGATTTAGGACTAAAATTAAGACTGCTAGAAAGTACATTCCCCTAGACATAAAGGAGGAGGAAAGAACTGATTAAATTAGTAAATATTTAGGTTTTCATTTTATTTTGTCAGTCTCTGTCTCTTTCTGTCTGTCACCTGCAGCAGACGCAGCTCATATCTCAGCTGAACACACAAATAGTGCTTGTTCATTTTGGAAATGTTTATTTGTTAGGCATCCATTTGTTTGCATGAGTAATATGGCTTCCATCAATTACACTGTACGTGGTTCATTATGTGAGATCGTTTTGCAGTAGCATAAGAGCATGAACTGTAGTGTGGTTCCTAATAGTGGCTGGGGATATGTTGCTGCTACTATTCAGAGAAAATAATGGCAGTGGGGAAACCTGCACCATTATTGTTTTTGTAATTGTTGGTTTACATGATAACAGTTCGAGTGTAGAAATTTCAAAAAAGTAATAGGATATTTTAAGGCTGGGGCCTCAGTTTTAGATCAGAGTCTGCATTTCTCAGGATATAATGCAGAGTTTTCCAAGGACGGGGACTATGGTTTTCATGGAAGACATTTTGCTTTCATTACAAAAATGCTGCTGCTCATTTTCTTTTGGAGTCTTGCTTTTACAATGACTCCCTGAACAGCAATTACAGGAGAGCTGCAAAAGTTTATAATTTTTGATTCAATGCAACCACTTCACTGGTATTAAACTTACTTATAGAAATGCCACTGCATACTGCACATACAACCATTAATTTGGCCATGACCAAATCAGCAACAGTGTTCTTAGACACATATATCTTATGAAAAGGGGAAGGTGATGACTAATTAGCATTAGAAATATGATCAAGGGTTTATATCTTGTAGTGTCTTAGATCAAAGATGATGTAGGCTTGGTGTTCTCAGCCTGGATCCCTATGGGCATGTGTCTGTGTAGGAAGACACATTAAAATCTGGCATAATTCAATATGATTAGCTGATTCTGTTTAAGCAAAAACTGGTTTAATAGGCAAGGGTCTCAG
The DNA here is from genome assembly GCA_013400675.1 of Oxylabes madagascariensis. Lineage (NCBI taxonomy): Eukaryota > Metazoa > Chordata > Aves > Passeriformes > Timaliidae > Oxylabes > Oxylabes madagascariensis. Next base: position 16,056 of record VYZR01003629.1, on the reverse strand, counting down.
AAAAGAGAGAGAGAGGCTTCAAATTCAAGATGAGAGGCAGAATTTTGAGGGGAGTTCAGGACTAGAATAACAAGGAAAAAGCGAAGCAAACAAGTGGGGTTGTAATGGGGGGACCTCAGCTCTGGGGTACCAGGAGTACTTGTGGCTGGAGGGACACAGGTCTGCAAAGGTGGTGGGGAGAAGGGGGGCTGCAAATCAGAGGAGAGCTGACTGCGCTCCAATTAATAGCATGAGTTTTAAAGAGCATGAAGTCACCTCAACACCAGCTCATGAGATGTATGGGATTAGTTTGTATAGTAATGGAAGAGTAATAACCAGAATTTAATTGTTATGGCTGGTGAACTAGCTGACCCCTCAGCCCAGTGGGCATTTAGGTAATTTTCAGAACAGCAGTGAGCCTAGCTACTTCTTCATATGGGAAGGAGGAGGGGATGGGATGGGGGGACCTTGGCAAAAAATATTTAAAGAAAAGCAAACTAGTAATTGCACTGCTGCCTTCTCATGTTTCCCCTGACATTCTAGACCAGGGGTGGGGTTATTTGTCTGCCAGCACTGTCTTTGTGCATCAGACCAGCAGTGTGTCCAGCTTGGCATCCTGGTTTGTGTCACAATCCAGTATCAGATGTCTGAGGAAGTACAAGAAACCCCATAGAAACACAGGTCCAGCTGCCTGAATTCAGACTTTCACTACGAACTGCCTAAAGACACCCACAGACAGGTGAGCAGTCATGTAGCCACTCCAGCTGCCTCTCCAGAAGGGCAGGACTTTACTGTGTATTTTTTTTTTTTTTTTTCTCATCCACCTGTCCTCTACAGACAACTTAGCAATCCTTGGACACCTCAGATAGCACTACAGTCTGATGTTCATAGACTTGAATCCTTCCACCGGTGTTTGCAGGATTCATTACTGTTCTTCCAGGTCCAGGAAAATACCAGATCTGGAAAAATGCCTAGTCCCTCTAGCCCCCTGTTTAGTACCTAGCTACTCTCTGACTAATTTAGGTCCTCAAGGCTTTCTAAGACTGGAATGATAGGGAACAAATGTCCCAAGTGTCTTGTCTTCCCAAGCCTTCTCCCTGGCTGTTAGTTTTCCTTCAGTACAGCGTCTCCTTGTGATTCCTGATTTGTTGTCACAGTGCACCCATGAGGGTGGCACTGCTCAGGCGCCAATTCCCACCTGTCTGTGTAGTCCTGAAGGACCTGTCCGTGGAGATCTCCAACGTCCCAACTGATTTCTTCATCTCTTAGACAAAATCTGTTGGAATCAGTAGGAATGTGCTTTCGGACTGACTAAAAAAGGCAGAATGGATCCTACAGTTCAGAAGTTTTACTTGACGTGCAAGAGCTGGCATCTGACACTGGGGAGGTTTTTTTTTTTTTTTGTTCAGTCCTTCGTGTTTATGGGATTACCTTAACATGGCTTGTTGAGATCAGCTGCAGTAGCAAACTAAGAGAGCCTTTGAATGCTGTTGTGGACATAAAAACTCAGTGCCTCTATCCTACTTGGGACTGACATTGGAAAAATTCCTTCAATTAGCTATTTTGTTTTAAAACCTACCTATTGGTTAACTGTTATCATTCTTAGTAGCACTTTGCAGTTTGCCCCATGGAGTTCAGTGGTGCTATGTGTAGCAAAGTCTTATTCATGAAGTGGGATTTTTGGATGCAGCTGAGTGGAACTGGAAGAGCAATTGTAATAATGTTTGGCAGAAAGGTGAAGGCTGAAGATCCTAAGTCGGTCGAGTTCCTTTGAAATTCACACAAGGTCGAGGGTAGTAGGACTGGTCCCTGTGCAAGGGTGCCAAGTTGTGGATGTTGCTACAACAGCATTCAGGTTCCACTCTCAACATTTTAGCATTTATCTGCAAACATTTCTCTATGCATTTGCATATGCATACAAACACAGAGCAAAGAAATTCACTAATAAAGTATTACTATGAGAAACAATAATCTCAGTGATTGTAGGACTAGATGGCTCCTGTTGTGGCAGATGTAACCTAGCCTTGGCTACAGTGGTTCTCTGTTGTTGGCAGGACCATTTATGAAGTCTGTGGGATTACTTGGCTTCAGGGAGCAGAGGGGCGACCCTAGCTTGTTTCTGAATAGGAAGCGATCAGTAAAGCTGTCAGGAAACAGCTTCTTGTTGAAGAATGCTGATGTTTCCATCCACTGAAACCTAGATGCTCTGTGGGAAGACAGCAGATTCTGTACATTTCTGAAGGAAGTCTCCACTGGAAATGGTCTATAGCATGTGCATTCATAGTGCCTGGGACCGTGGTGTCTTCTGTAGGCAGCAGCACAGTTGGCATCCCTTAGGCAGCAGTCAGAGACTGAAACCACAAGAGATCTGCTGGGAAGAATGAAGAGATTTGTGGGTGTCCCATGCTGTGCAGGGGGGGCTGGCTGGCTGAGAGAGAACTGCTGTTCAAAGGGATTTATTTGACAGGGGACCAGGCAGCCAGAACTCCTGTTGTGCTGGAGAAGGCAGTTGGGAGCTGCAGAGATGACAAAAGACACTGAACCTTCTGTACAGAGTGTGCTGAGGGCCACAGGCTGCCACAAGTGGAAACTGCAACTTCTGAGCATGTCTTCCAGGCTGGACTTTTTATTGCCTCACCATCATCTGTACAGAGGAAGAGAAAAGGCCAACATTCCTTGTTGGAAAGGGATTGCTACAGCATCTTTTGATTGAGCGTTGCATTATGTTGAATTGAGAACATTATTATTCATGAAAAGGCATCCTAGAAAGCTTCAAAGAAGGGTGGGAAAAAAACTTCAGGTTTTAATACTAATTAGAGGAGCCTGTCTCCCAGGTGTGAGGTGTTTATCTGTGAAAAGCAGGAGATAGTGTAGCAAAGAAGAAATGTACACTGGAGAATAGAAGTTCCAATAAATGGTTGAATGGATTAAAAAAAAAAAAAAAGATGAGGAAAAAGAAAGAAGACCAACAACAAAAAGGCAGATAATAAAATAAGATGTTTGCACTGAATATGAAGGGTTTGCAAAACAGCTCAGAGTTTATTTCCAAACCTGCAGGAAAACAACCCTGAAAATAATACAGCAATGTATCTCAATAAGGAGAAGGTTCTTTTTATTTCTTCCTTCTATTAGCAATGTTTGTCAACTCAATTTCTTTTTTCACACCAAAAAAGCACATGCATCATGAAAGCTCAGAGCTGGCTTCAAGTATAGCCAAACCAGGCTGTTTCTGGAGCTGGTGCACTACCTTACCCAAGCATTGATCTTAGTCATGCTGCTTATTTTGGATGCGAGTTTTCCTGCAGGGTGTGGGGCCCGCCTCTCTCAGCGGCCTCTGCTTCAGCTAGCAGTGCCCAGCAGAGGTGGGTGCTGTGGTGGCAGTCTGTCCTGCCACACCTGCTGTGCTTGCTGCCACCCCTCCTGTGGCAGCGTCAGGAACATTGCCCTGGCTTCAACACCTCCCCCACTCCAGCTTCTCCTTTTGGCCCAGATGGCTGGACTCACCCTTCCACTGGCCTCAGGTGAAGTTTAGTGTGGGGAAGGGAGAAGGAGGACCTGAGATGAGAGAGGCCATGTTTCTGTGTGGCGCCTTTGCTGGTTTGTGTTCTCAGGTGTGCAATACACAAGCAGCCAAGTGGCTGCAGTGTCTGACAGGTGGTTCTGTACATGTACCTTACAGTTTTCCTGCTGCTTCCACCCTGCTCTCTTGTGAGTTAAGGAATCACTGCAGGTGTGGAAAGCTTGAGAGAACGCATGTGCTTTCATAGCTGAGTGAGTGACAGCTGGCCAGCTTTAATTGCCCTTTGGTGTGCTCCTAGAAGGTTCTTTAAGCAAAGAGATTTTTTTCTCTGTCTCTGTGGACATGAAGTATGGACATTTTTGCTTCTGTGATTCAGCTGATGAACAGGAACTGGTTAAGCATCAGAGACTCGATCACTTGTGATTGCCTACCCATAACCTCTGCTAGTGACAAGGTCTCATGAGGGAGCAGAAGGGAGATAAATGCAGGGATTTGACTTTCTACCATAGGCTTTGCGCTAGTCCTTTCACCCAGGCAATCCTTCCTCTCTGAACATCACTTCAGAGAAGAATTTAACAGAGATAAAAACCAGCAAGTTTTTTCAGTGTTTTTTACCTTGTGGAGCATTCCCTTAGATGACTACAGAGAGATGCATTCAAACAGAACATTAAAGTTAAACGAGGTGACACAAGGCTATATTTAAAAATAACAGAAAGTGTTTCAAGTTCTCCTTTGATAAGAGTTGGGCAGCTATATAACCCTACCAGCTCGCCACCCTAATGACAATCCCCAACAAGAATCACAGCCCGATAACACGCAGTAAGACAGAAGATGGGAGCTGTATTCACAGGCATGAGGAACTGCAGGAGATAGCTGTTGTACAAAGATGCTTATTCAGAGCAGTTAGAAACCCCCATCTTTTCTTGAACCTTGCATAACTAGATGCATAGAATAAATATCTACAGCGTAGGACAGAAATTAACATTAAAGATGTAATACCATTATAGAGTTACTGATAAACCCTCACCTTTCATACTTAGCTAATTTCTCAGAAGCTTATTTTTTGTAGGAAAAAAAGAGAATATAGCAGAACTTGTAGATAGGCAGTGAAAATGGTCTGGAGGCTTGGAAGGATTTTTCAGATAAGGAGAAACCGAAAAAGATGAAGGAAGATATTGTTCGGAGAAGAGATGAATAAGAAGGGGTATGTCAGAAGTATATAAATTATAATATTTAAAAAGGTTCTCAATGCTGGTACAAAAGGATATCCTTTGAATCAAAAAGCAATGCAGATCTGGAAGTGTTGAGAGGTTTTTTTTATTGTACCCTATTAAACGGTGGAACTCCCTGCTGCAGGGTGTCACCCACTGAGCTCATGGCCTTAGTGAAAAAAAAAAAAAAAAAAGAGAAAAAAAGAAAGCTATTTTTGTGGACAGTGAGAACATTCACAGTTACATTAGAGAAAATAAAAAATTTATAAGAAATATCAGCCCTTGAGATTCAGGGCATAAATCCAACCGCTAACTGCCTGGGGTTCTAAAGAAACTTCCCCAATGGACATATTAGTTAGTTATTTCCCATTTTAAGTGTTCTACATCTATCCTTGATGCTAGCCGCTGCCTAAGAGAAGGTGTTACAAGAGTTGGACAGTTGGTTTGATTTGCTGTGAAGGTTGCTATATCCTTGAAAATCATGGCAGCTCTCTCTGTCCCTTCCTCACCATCTCCAGCTGTGCCTCTGAACCACCTTACCTTGGCCTGCACCAGACAGCTGACAAAAAGACAGGGCTTCTCCTCTGCTTTTGGGGCACTCTGATGCGTGGGTAACCCCAGGCTATCCTGTTGTGGACATGAGAGATCAGCACAGCTGGAGAGCAGGCTCCCCACTGCTGTTCTGGCTGCAGCAGGCTGGTACCAAACTGCCCTGGCAGAGACCTGGCTGACACAGCACTGCTGCTGCAAGAGCTGTCCCACCTTTCTAACCCCAAGGAGAACATACAGCTCCCCATCTGCAGCTCCTTTGCTGCATCTTTGGCTTTGCTTGTCTTCTCCATGCAGCACTGGGATTTCTCTGGTCCTCAACAGTATGGCAGCACTCAGCAAGCAAGCAGGCAGGCCAGAGAGGCAAAGCAAAGCAGAATACCTGTCTTGCTTTGTCTTCTCCCTGCATGCTTAAATTTGTTCTTTGTCTAATCTCCTTTGCCAAGCGATTTGAGATAATCAGTGTGACTTTTCTGCTATTGTTCATCCATCCCAATCTTTCTCATTTTCCTTTGCAAACAGTGCCTGTTCTCATTTGCCTCATTTCTCTTCCTGTGATACCTCAAATGGAGAAAGCTCTGTTGCTCCAAGGCAGAGGAGTGCAAACTGGTTATAACCACTCTGTCAACGTTCGTGACCCTGTGCTGGAGAAGCTGAGCTGCTGTCAGCAATTAAAGCTCCCTAGAAGTTACCTGATCAATCACTCGGGGGAAGTAATTGCCACTTCTCAGTTGGAGAGGAAGGTGCTGTGTTGTCTCTGACCTCAGGGACTCAGGTATACTAAGAATCACAGAATCACAGAATATTCTGAATTGGAGCAGACCCACAAGGATCATCAAGCCCAACTCTTAAGTGAATGGTGAAATCCTCATGTGAATGGCTCAGTGTGTCTTTTGCAATGGGTCAGTTGCAGCTGCTCTGGGAACCGTTCTCACTTCTTCTCATCTCTTCCCATGGATTCCCATGGACCAACGTGTGCCAGCTGCATTGCTGCACAGAACACTGATTTGCCATCCACGTGGCCTCAGCAGCTGAAATGATGAGCCTAGGAGGAGAAGTGGTAAATAAGTACACTGTTCCTTCCTATATGTAGAGACACTGGAAGAGGTAAAAGGGGAGAGATCATTGTGAGGTAGAAAATAGGAAATTATTTTTTTCCCTACAGGTGAATTGGATTACATACCTTTAATTGCCTGATTTCACAGTCTCATGGGAAGACTGTTATCCTGCATAAACATACTCATGTAGATACCCTCCCCCAGAAGGACTGATCAAAGGGGAATAGCTTTAAACAGAAAAGGAGTGGCTTTAGGCCAGAAATGAGGAGGAAGTTCTTTACTGTGAGGGTGGTGGGCAGTGGAACAGGTTGCTCACAGAGGTTGTGGATGCCCCTTCCCTGGAAGTGTTGGAGGACAGATTGAATGGGACTCTGAACAACCTGGTCTAGTAGATGTCCCTGCCCACGATGGGGGTTTGGAACTGGATGATCTCTAGGGCTTCTTCTGATCCAAACTGTTCTATGATTCTGTGATCCTACAGGCAGCTGGTGGGTAACTCTGGTGAGTGAATTTATTCTTCAGACCTCTTTAATGAAAAACTCTTAGTTCTTGACTAATTTCTTTACTATCGCAGTATGGTAGTGGTCATTGCTGTGAAGGGCTGGAGGGGTGCACAGGCCCACCAATCGTCTCCACAGCAGATTCTGCTTTGGTTTTCCTATCTAACATCCAGGGTGGGGGTGAAAAAGAAGTGGGGGGTGTTTTTTTGTTTTTAAGCAATACATTGATTCCCTGGTTCCCCTCTCAGTTTGGCCTGGTCTCTTGGCATCGCGCATTCATTTGTGCATTCAGTTCATTCTTCTCACTGAAACCTTCCTGACCTTGAACATAACCCAGCATGTTACAGCCTCACTCAGATAAACTCCTAGACCTAAGCTGAATACCTAAGCAATCTGGCAAACCAAGACTGGCACCTAGATTCCCCACAGCTTTTACCTTGCATGACCAAGAGCAGCCAGACTGGACCAAACATTGTCTGTCTCTGTGTGGGCAGCTGGGCACCTTCCAGCATGCCTGACTGCATCCTCACAGGAAAGAACCTAGGTAGACCTTGTCTTCCTGCCTTTTCTTGTCTTCTCGGTCAAACTAGTGTCTGAACACTATGCAAATCTTATCTTCCTGCTTCTTCTGAAGTAGTTTATTGGCATTATTGCTGTCTCTTATGATTAAGGAAATAAAGCTTTAGAACAAGGTGTACTGATGGTGCCCAAGTCATTCATAAAAACAGTGCCAGGTCTGAAAATAAATCCCGGCTCTCCAGCTTCTCTGCAGAGTGTTTTGATGCAAGACTGGGTTTGCCTTAAAAATTCTCATTACCTGCCCTGCTGTACTTGGATGTATGAACTTAAGTTCTCTATTTAGCTCCTTACATGCTATTTCCCTCTTTCATAGCAGTTTTCTGTTGGCATCACTGTGGTGGAAGATACTGCTAAATGACATCCCTTTGAATTGAACTAGTTATTGCACTCCAAATCTTTCAGGGTTTCCTTAGATTGGGTTTTTTTTTCAAAGTTCATAAACAGGGCTGGGGCTGTTTTCCGAAGGTGTGAGTCCTTTTGGAAGACAGTTTGTCTGGGAGTCAGGCTTACATGATAAATTAGAATGAACCTGAGCTCTTCAGTTTGGTTTAATTTTTGATGGATCCCCCATAAAAAAGGTGTCTGGATGATAGGGCTATTATTCATTAAACTGCAGAGGCAGGAGCATGGTGTGATGCTATGATCTGAAAGGGAACTTCGTCTCAGGCTGCTCCCAGTCTCAGTTCTGTCCTAGCCATTACCAGAAAATCTAGTACTGAGCCTCAGCCCCTGTCCCACACTTTACTTTTTTCATACTGAAGAAGAGTTCACCTCAGTACAAAGAAAGAAGCCCGAACACAGTGAAAAGGAGCAAGCGTCTCAGCAGGGCAGAAGAAATCAGCTTTGGCAGAATGCCTTTGCTTGGCACTGGTCAAAACAAGCATATGGAAAAGGGAAGTGAATGAGGAATGCTCTGTCTGGGAAGATTGGTACATGGTGTGGAGTCCTGCAAGATGGGCTTTTAGACAGGAGTTCACTGCTGTTTGACATGCCCTGTGAAAACCTGAGTGCTCCCACCCTTCTGGATTTTCCTCTGGGCAGCATTTATCAAGAGGACATGCAGGGAACATCCTTTTTTCCAACCTTCTTTCCACTCCCTTTTTCTTGCTGTCTGTTTTACACTCAGCCGAGCAGAATCTGCAGTGGGTGGCAAATTTTGCTACTTTGCTTTGTTTTGCCCACCATCCCCCCACAGCCCCTGTGTTCTCCAGCTCTCTGTGCTCAGCAGCAGTTGTTTTACACGGTGGGTTTGCTCTGACTGACCTGCAGCCTCTGTTTATGCGTGTTTTGGTGTGGGAGCTACTGCAAACCCTCTGCTGTGAGTAGTCAATATTCAAGATTCGATATTCGGGTGGTGTGATTGGTCAATGAGGTGACAGAGCCATGCCTTTGTTCCCTGATTAGATGACTGAACCTTTGTTAATTACTTCTGCCAGAAATGAAGTCTGTTGTGTGATTAAGTGGTTCTAAGCTACAGGCTTGAGATTTACTCCCTGTGAACTCTTGTTCCAGTGGGACTTTGCACGTGTGAGGGCTGTCTAAAGCATGTATAAACAGAGCATAAAAATGGCCAGAGTCATATTGTGTTTCTAATCTATTAAAAATGGTTGACCTGCATGTCTTTGCTATGCATTTGGCTCTAGTAACAAGAGCCTGCCCTTGCAGAACACAAACCCTCTTTTGGCACAGGTCCTCCCAGGATGTCTGCAGTCCCAAAGCCTCATCACATACCACAGCATGGAACAGACTGGCTAAAATCCCTGTACCAATGCAATAGCAGCACATAATCTTGCACTGACAAGCATATGGAGTGAGCTGGGAAAAAAACAGTGTCTTGACTCTGAGGCCATGTGCCCTGCTACATCAGCTCCTGTTACAATTTTGATCTGGATTGGGTGTGGGCAAAAATGTACCTGTTGATTGAATAAGCAAATCAGAAGCTACAGAGGGATTTTTTTTTTAATGCTTTATGCCACATAGTGGAGGACAGATGGTATCTTATACCAAATAGAGTCCTTTGAAGCAAAGTTAAATCATCAAAATGTTCTGGCAAAATTTTCAACCAGCTGAATAAATAATAGAAAGACAACACTGGGTTGTCTCTTTGTGTCACATAGCCACAACATTTTCAACCCACTGGTAAAATAATGGATGCTATGTGTTATTAACTTTGTGCTCAGAGCCCCAGTATCATAGCAGAGAGTTTAAATGGAAACTTAATTATTTGGGTGAGATTTAATTATCAGTCATGCTAGTTGCATCTACTTTCTTTACT
>VYZR01003625.1:1399-13778 GCA_013400675.1 Oxylabes madagascariensis | reverse complement strand
AGCATGAAAGCACCAGTGTTGGTGGCTTCAGTGAAACCTTTGCCACTTATTGAAACTCAGTTTCTTGACCACCCAGAAAGGTGATAGCCAAAGATATGCTAGGTGGTACAGTATAGCCAAGAAATTGTTTTATTTTTAAAAGCTCTGGTTTCTCAGTCTCTGCTTCTTCTTCAATTCAGTGATTCCCAGGAAAAAATTACATTTTTTAGTTAAATAACATAAACACTATTAAAAAATATAACAAGAACACAAGAAAAGGCACTTTTTAAGAGAGTGTCTTTGAGCCTCACATTGTCCTTGCAAAACTGTTGTCTTAATCCACTTTTCCAGTCACAATTGTTTTAGCCCTTAACAGGACTTCCCTCATTTCTTTCACTTAAACTTGATTTTCCCTTAATAGTTGAAGGACGCTTAGACAGCATCACATTAATTTCAGTGGACATTGAGTTTTATCTAATTCAGCAAGCCAGCCTTTGTTAATTAGGCCTCACAGGGTAAGTGATTGTAAAGAACATCCCTAACTGTCACTGATCAATACCCACAGCAGAAGCAGTCCTAGCAGTCAATTACTTGTGTTTCTGAGAAGGAAGAAGAGTCCTAACTCCCTGCACTTTTTTGAAAACACAAGGCCTCTCAGCCTACCTTTCTATCAGGTTCAGCCAGATACATACAAATTTCATTTCCTCCTCCTAATGCTGAGGGAGGTTCATTGGCAGCAAAGTCTTCTGCAGCCTAGCAGTGTTTTTTAGAAACTTCTTGTGCTTTTAAAACCATGAGCTTCACTGATGGGAAAGTCAATGCTCCAACAGTGCTAACAGAGATTCACTGTTTAGGCCTAGAGACATGGGCTCTATTTGATTAGGTCCCAGAAGAATAAGTATATGGAAAGCAATTTAACATAATGCTACACTGCAATCCTTCAAAGTAAGGAGAAAAACAGACCACAGCTATTAGCATTTCCTGGTCATTTATTTCAGTGAGGATATCACAGAATCACTAGGTTGGAAGACACCTTCAAGATCATTGAGTCCAACCCATGCCCCAACACCTCAACTAAACCATGGCACTGAGTGCCACATCCAATCATTTTTTAAACACATCCAGGGATAGTGACTCCACCACCTCCCCAGGCAGACAATTCCAGTACTTGATCACTTTTCCCTTAAAATGTAAGAGAGCGCTGCCGAATACCAANTTCTCCAGCTGCTTATAGAATAGGTTGTCCACCTCTCCTTCCTGGTAGGGTGGACGATAACAGACTCCCAATAGCATGTCAGCCTTGTTGGCCTTCCCCTTAATCCTTACCCCTGGGCATTCAACCTCATTGTCATTAGTTTCAATACCCATGGCATCCAAAGCCTCCCTAATATAAAGGGCCAGCCCTCCACCTCTTCTCCCTTTCCTGTGTCTTCTGAAGAGCTCGTAGCCATCCAGTGCAGTGCTCCAGCCATGTGAGCCATCCCACCACGTTTCTATGATGGCAACTACATCATAGCTTTGCTGCTGCACCACGGCCTCCAGCTCTTCTTCTTTGTTACACATGCTGCCTGCATTAGTATACATGCACTTCAGCTGGGCTACTGATTTGCACTTGTATATAAATTAGAACTTTAGGCATTTCCAGTGAAAATATTCTTTTCATCCCTCTAGAACCTGTGTTTTTTAAGCTCATGTTCTTCTCTGGGGAGGTTATGAATTTGTCATTCTTGTCATTGAGGACTTAGGGTTAAAAACACCCAACTTCCTGAAACCATCTCTGAGTTGTTTTAATACATGATAAACAGCTAATCACTCCAAAAGAAATGGGTGGAAATGTTTTCTCTGTTCATGAGAGAGTCCTGAGAAGTTTGAAGTTTTCTCATTGTACATTATTCATTTTCGAAACCAATTGGTGACATCCCAAAGTGGAGTACTAATGAGACTGGCTCTTCACTTATACACTGTAATGTACAAAAGTGAATTTAACAGTGGAATGTTATTTTCATTTTTTCCTATGAGTCTCCTTTGTTGCCTCCTCTAAATCGCTATTATTAAAGGCATAAGAAAAGCATACATAGCCTGTTAAGTTGTAGGTACGAGATTTCATGTTCTGCAATACTAAATGTAGTAACTAGCAGAAAAGGTAAACTTTCAGTGGAAGATAAATATTACAATTACAAACAGAGATATGCTGATGGCTTGAATGATGGTTTAAACCTTTAAATTCTATTTTCAAAGACAAGGAAGCTATTGTGGCAGGTTTTGTAGATAGATACCCCTTACAGTACTTACTGAGACAGAATACATGTTCTTGAGAGCCTGAGAGACTTTAAAAATTCTTTGCTAAGTCACTGTTGGCATAAAAAGTTATCCTAAAAAAAGAACCAAAAAAAGACTGTTATTCATGATGATAATGAGCAGAGGTTTTGATGATAGTGTCAAAAGTTTCACATCTAATATAAAATAAAAGTTCCAGTAATTCGTCCTTTAAAACAAATCTAATTGTACAGTACTGTTGTTATGCAAATTAGCTCTATTAAAAGCACCATTTGCACCTCCAATACAAAATCTTAATATATAAAGAAGTGAGAAAAAATTATTGTATTATGTTCCATTGTGTCTTAGAAGTTCACAGTGTGGTAAAAGCAAAAAAAAGGTATTCAAAGACATTTTAATTTGAAACAATATATCCTTTTTACCATTTCAAGAACATTAGGACCAGAAAAATGAATATAATAAATTGCAAAACACAAATAAGTCATAGTGATTGTGCAAAATTGATTCCTTGGCATTCAGTTTGGTGTATGAGATAATATACACATTATGACTAGAAAAGCATCCCAGCACAATTATGAAGTATTGAGATCTTAGGAACATTGTTTGCCTCTAGCCACAGATAATAGAAGCTTAATTGTTAGATGTCTGCTTCAAATTGAAAGGCAAAAATTTTGAATATAGATTTTCTATAAATATATATGTAATAAATAAATATATGCATTTAAAACAAAAAAGGAATTTTCATACCATTGGAAAATAAGGTTTTGGCAGTATAAATATGGTAAAGTAGACATTATTTTAATCAGGTCTCATAAATAATTATTGACATTGTGACATGAGCCAGAACACCGTAACACTTAAAATACAGAAATAAAATATGTCATGTAGAATCTACACATCCCACAACCCCAGTCCACTATCCAAGAATTTTTTTCTAAAGGGATTCTGACTTTCTAAATGCATAAATAGTACATATTAACTTTCAGCAGTATGGCCCAGAGCCTGTGTAGTACTGTTGTCTACACTTAGTTACCCTGAATTCCAAGAAACTAAATCTCAAAATTTTCATAAGGCTACAAATGCTTTTTATGGGTGACTAAATCAGAGCAAAGTAGATAATCGCAATAAAAGCTTTATACAAAGTAAATCCAAAACCAGTGAACATTGTAACAGGACATCAAAAAAAGAAAATTCAATAACTACAAAACCTGCCACACTAGTTTCCTTGTCTTTGAAAATAGAATTTAAAGGTTCAAACCATCATTCATGCCATCAGCAAATCATCATTCCACAAAAAGGTCTGTGTGGAAACTGTTTTGTATGACAAAGAAGAGAGTAAGGGTGCTGGCAAGAGTAGAAACAGCACAGAGGTTTGGCTCTGATCCAAACAGGATGTGTTTCATAGAAAATGGGCCTTGTTTTCAGGGAAGGTGTGCCCTTGCAGCCCATGGAGGACCACAGGTGTGCAGAGATCCACCTGCAGCCCACGGAGGAGACTCACACAGGAGCAGGTGGGTGCCTGAAGGAAGGCTCTGACCTTGTGCAAAGCCTGTGCAGGAACAAACTCCTGGCAGCACCCACAGACCCTTGGAGAGAGGATCCCACACAGGAGCAGGTTTCCTGGTTACCCTTGTGACCCTTTGGGGGACCCACACTGGAGCAGCCTCCTCTTGAAGGACTGCACCGCTTGGAAAAGACCCATGTTGGAGCAGTTGGTGAAGAACTGCAGCCAATGGGAAGGGCCCGTGTTGGAGAAGTTCATGAAGAGCTTTCTCCCATGAGAGGGACCCCACGCTGGAGCAGGGGAAGGATTCTTCTCCCTGAGCAGCGGCAGAAACCACCTGTCATAAATGGACCACAAAGCCCATTCCCTGTCTCCCTGTGCCACTGAGGGAAGAAGATAAAGCCTGGGAAGGAAGAATGGATGGGCTGTAAGGTGTTTTTATTATTTATTTTACTTCTCATTATCCTGCTCTGATTTTGATTGGTAATAAATGCAGTTGCGTCCCCAAGTTGAGCCTGTTTTTCCCCTGACTGTATTTGGTGAGTGATCTCTCCCAGTCGTTACCTTGACTCATAAGTCTTTTATTGCATTTTCTCTCCTCTGTCTTGTTGCAGAGTGGAGTGATAGAGAAACTTTTGTGGGAATCGGCATCCAGCCAGGGTCAACAGAGACCTTAAGGCATTTCGATTAAAAAAAAGTATTTACCACTATAGCGTATTTACTGCTATTGTACTGGCATTACCAGTATAATGTGACTTCTTTATGGTATGACATTATCTTTCCTGGAATCACGCATAAAAAGATCAGAAAATTACCATCACCAGTCCAAGCAGCTGGTGAATTGTGTTAAGAATCATCAACAACATTTATATAAAGAAAATATAGTCTTTTGGTTGAGAACTCAACTAGCGGCATTTGTTCTCTGATAAAAAATGTATTCTGCAGAGATGTTAGTAAAGAATCATATATGGTCTGTAACCATGAAGACAGATTGCATGAAAAGCATCTTATTGCCATTGTCTCCTTATTGTATTACTTTCTTCTCTGAGGACATAGCTATTTATTTCTCCATCTGCTACTATTTATACTGAATTTATACTATTGAATATCCAATTTGAAAATACAAACATAAGTACTAATGTTATTAAAATAACTGAAATTGTCTTCTTTCTTTTTATAAGATTGTGTAAAAAGAACATATAAGAGAAAATTTTCTGTTAGAATAATATCCTCAAGTAAGCTTTCCCTTCCAATATTATTCATGATTCTACATTAACCAAAAAAATTCTCATAAAGATTATAATCTACTCCACATAGCTTTGATTACCTGAGTAGTTATAAGATAACTAACTATACATTTTTTATCCTTGATGTTATTTTTTATATTCCTTTTGGTTTAAATCATGGAAAAACCAGTGGAAAAACTGCCATGCAAATAGACAAACCTTTGTCATTTCTTCAATAATATTTAAGAAAAATACAGTGCAACAAACACTTACTGTGGAGCGACAAGATTATTTGTTCTTGAACAAATAAGAACAAGAACTGTTCTTTCTGTTTCAAGAACAGTGCTTGAAACTCAGCAGTTCCAAATGCACACATTGAACAAATTCTAAATAAGGTTGACAGAGTGGAGAAAGGTCTGCAAATATTATCAGTCTGATGACCTTATTTATACTTTGCTTTCCTCCCAAAATATCTGTGATTCATGAAGTTAGTAATACAATATAATATTTTTCCCTTATGCAGCAGTTTTCATCTGAGATGTCAAAGAAGTTTACCAACATACAATTCATCTCTGTAACATTGCTTCAGTAAATCTTGTTCCACTCAATTACTTAAGGTGAACTGAGATTCATATCACTTTGCAGACACAATGTATGGAAAGCAACGCATGAAGGAATTCTAGGATCCAGCCATGATCCTAGAATGATCCTCTAAATTCACCG
Source organism: Oxylabes madagascariensis (assembly GCA_013400675.1). NCBI lineage: Eukaryota > Metazoa > Chordata > Aves > Passeriformes > Timaliidae > Oxylabes > Oxylabes madagascariensis. Next base: position 8,069 of record VYZR01003625.1, on the reverse strand, counting down.
TCAACTATATTTGCATATTCCCAAGAGATATTTATTTATTCCATTTTATTATATAGGTATATGTCTCTTGTAGAATACTACATCACTGGATGAGGTAATTTGCTGATTAACTAGTTTTGATTAGGAGGTTTTACTTTAATGTCAAAATTAAATACCTCTTGGAGTGATTGGTTTCAACAGCTACTTCTATCTACTCTGAACATGAAAAGTAATTACTTCCTGTAGATTTAACACCCCTTTTGTTTATTTATACCTGTTACATCTTATTTTGGTTTTTTGCTTCCTAAATTTCAGTTGATCATTCTTTTTGTTTTCCTGGAGGTTTCAAATTGTTGTGTCGTGGTTTGACCCTGTCCAGATGCCAGGCACCCACAAATACCTCTTGCTCATTCCTCTGCAGCTTGACAGAGGAGAGAAAATATAATGAAGGCTTCATGAGTTAAGGTCTGGGAGAAAGATCATTCATTAAACACCATCATGGGCAAAACAGGCTTAACTTAGAAACACCAAGTGAATTTATTACTAACAAAATCAGAGCAGGATGATGAAAAGTAAAATAAAAGCCCTTAAAAACACCTTCCCCGTCAACCCATCCCTCTCACCAGCAGCACAGAGAGACAGGGAGCTGGGGCTTACAAGTCAGTTCATCATCAGTGGCTTCTCTTGCTGCTCAGGGAGAGGAGTCCTGCCCCTGCTGAACCACACAGTCCCCCTCCCAGAGAGGCAGTTCTCCACGAACTTCTCCGATGTGACTCCATCTCACAAAGAGCAACCTGTAAACTCTGACAGCGTGAATCCCTCTCATAGGCAGGCAGACAGTCCTCCCAAAACTGCTGCGGTATGGGTCACTCTTCCACAGGATGCAGTCCTCCAGGGACAGGCTGCTCCATCCTGGAAGCAAGGGCCCTCTCTCTCCACCAGGTCTCCCACTGGATCACAGCCTCCTCCAGGCATCCATCCGCTCCGGCATGGGCAACTCCCCGACAGGCTGCAGGTGGATCTCTGCATCCCCCATGGATCCCCATGGGCTGTGGGTGGATCTCTGCATCCCCCATGGATCCCCACGGGCTGTGGGTGGATCTCTGCATCCCCCGCGGATCCCCACAGGCTGCAGGGTCACAGCTGCTTCACCATGATCTTACCACAGCCTGCAGGAGAATCTCGTCTTCAGTGCCTGGAGCACCTCCTGCCCCTCCTTCTGCACTGACCTTGGTGTTGCCATGTTGTTCTCCTTCACATGTTCTCACCTCCTCCTCTTCTCTAACTAGAATTAAAACTGCTCGCCAAACTCCATTTTGATTTCTTCTTAAATATGTCATCACAGAGACATTACCAACATCTCTAACTGGCCCAGCCTTGGCCAGTGGCATGTCCATCTTCAGAGCTGTCAGGAATTGGCTCTGTCAAACATGGTGGAAGGTTCTAGGAGCTTCTCACAGAAACCACCTTTGTGGTCCCCTCCACTACAAAGAACCAGGCCATGCTAAAACAACAGAGCTGGCCTTTAGGCTTCTTCAGGTATTCAGTCCAATCATAGTATAGCATATATTATTCAATAATTTTTGTATTTGTACAGGTATGAATCAGGTGATATTTGTTTCTACACAACAGCATGATATTGCTGATGCTGCAAATCACTATAACCATTAGATTATTTTCTGTTAAAAAGAGCCTGGTAACGTGTAAGTGGTAAGTACCCTGACTAAATAACTATTTTTATACTCTTTTAGAAGTTTAATCTAAAGTATGTTTCTTCAACCAATAACTGTAATTCTTTTATTTTGTACACTTAGTACTCAAGGGTGATTTAGTAATATTGAGCTGCTTTGAGGTCTTTTAACTTACCAGAGCACTTTTGTACCAATTGGCTTTACATATATGGCTCAGACTGTCTTAGCTATCTGATCACATCTGAAAAGGATCATAGGAAAAGTAAAAACTCACTCAACTTTTTGGCCATTCAGCATAATCTTCTATCTGCTTTTCATCTTCAGTGTGTAATGAACTATCTCTTGGCATTTTTTTCTTCAAATACACTAAGAATGCCCTTTTGGTTTCTTTACAATGTCCTTGGCTGGTACCTCATTTTGTGCCTCAGTCTTTCAGATTTTTCTAGAATTTTATTACTGTTCAATTAGTAATTCTTAGCCTTTCATTAATTCTATTTTGCAATTTTATTCTTTTAGTAGTTTAGCCTACCCCCCAATTTTTGTCAACATTGTTTTATAGTTTCGGGTCATGCAAGATCCAACACTTAACTCCATTTAATCTCATTATATGTCCTATCATTCTTTTTCACAGCAATTCTTTGTCTTTCTGTTCCTAATATTGCTTTTTAAGGAATCATTGGCTCTCTAAAATATCTGATTTCTTAGATTTTTTTTCTAGCTGACCTTGCATCCCAGAGTTTCTTTGACTCTGCAGAAGTCTATTGTCCATTGCCATCAGTTTGCTCTTGCTTTCATTCCTTTTTAAGGATTAGGAATTCTGTAATTTCAAAATTATTCTCATCAAGTTTTCTCATACTTAAAAATTTCCAAAATTTCTCCCAAGTAACTTCAGTTAAGTCTATAAAACCAATATTTTTAATATCCATTTCTCTCATTTCAGACTATAAAAGGAATATTCATGCATCTTGAACCTCAGGCTTGGTTATATGTATATGGACAGAAATACTCCCAGAAATGTGTAAGACGTGTCTCTTCAGCTGAGATCTTCAGACTCCAGTCAGCATGCCTGACTTGTGTAAATGGAAGAATTGATGCTTGTCTTTAAGACAGCCTCCTGTAAGCTATCAGGGGTTTAGTCACCTGCCTTGCTGTTTCTGCTATCTCTGGACAGGTGTCTTGGACAACCTTGAGTGCTGCTTCAAATGGCAAGAGGTGCATATCTCAAAGGGACTGAGTTAATACATCACTGCACTGAGGAGATCTCCAATAACAAAGCAGACACCTATCTCATGTGATACTTAATCACATGCTGACAACTACATTATAAGTGTATGAGCCTCATCCATTGCCTCCCATTGCACAATTTAGCTGCAAAAACATAAGTAATTAATCTAGTATTAGTTCTGGTGCCCTTGCCTGCTGACTTTCAGCTGTTGCCTCAGAAGGGCAGGGTAGTTTCTATGTTATGTTTAACAGTCAAATGCTGCTGCCTCACACATAGCAGAGTGGCTTCAATGGCACTGGATACAGATATTTTGGGAAAATTATTTATTACTTATAATAAAGTGAGATAAATCTGTCCATTAGTCCTCAACAAACCAAGTAAATTCTAGTATTGATTATATATTAAAGATTCTACTTCTTCCTACAACTGTTCCTCATCCTTTTCTATTAGTAAATAAAGAGCTAAGGTTGGCAGCAAATTTACTGATTAGCCCTGCTCTTCCTCATCTGCATAACCAAAATGGCTATTCCTCTTGGCCTGTAGAACTTTGTCCAGAATTCTGTAGGTTTTATTGCAGTATTTCCTTATCTGGTATAGTATTTTTTATCCCTTCATTGGGTTCATCTATATTTCTGAATGATGCAGCACGAAAAGGGAATGACAAGTGTTATTGACTGGTATTTGAGGCTGTTAGATCCACTAACGTTCTAAGATCATATGTAATAACTTCAGATTTACTAGCAGTGAAATCTACAACAGCTCCTGAGGCTTGATACATACCACACATCTACAAGGTGCAAAGAGATGACAGTACAGATGGCTGATGCAAAACAGATTTCCATGGAGCCTCACAGGTTTTACTGCCATTAATGCCAACATCAGATCACCTTTAGTAGCTGATGTTGCTGTGGGCCTTTAAATTAGCTGTGTAGTGCTCCAGAATTTCCTTTAAACCCATAAAGCATTCATATTTTCCAATGCTTTTTGGACTGGCTTCTTTCTCTGATTGGGCTCCATCTGATTCAGAGGACCCATGACCTACAAATAGGTATGCCAGATTTTGAGAGGCCTATGAATTTTGAAGGACTGAAGTAGTTCTTCCTACATAATGCTAATATTAATAAAAGTAACCGAAATAAAAGAATACAGACTGGATATTTTTTTGCCAGTAACTACTTCTGTCCTGACTTGAGTATGAGCAATGCCTCAGAGAGCAAAGTCAAAATAGCACTTCTTTTTTCTCTTAAACCACACCATTGCAAACACAAAAGTACAAAATAACTCTAATTCTTCTCTCATATATACTTAGCCAGTATCCATGAACATCACTGGTGTTAATCTTGGCTTTTTGAATACCAGGAGAAAATATTAAATGTGAGGGTGAAAAGAAGTTACAGCAAGGGATGTAGCATTTGTGAAGATGCTAAGATGATAAGGCCACACTTTTAAAAATGTTGTCTGTGGCCATTTCTCTATATGCAGCAACCAACTATGTGTCATACTTGGGTCATGAAAATGTTCTCCAAATCTCTTCATCTTCAGTGACACTTCCCATCTGCCATGATAATTGTAAGACACAGCAGTCAGGATACCAGTTTCATACTTCCAAACTAAAATTGTGTGGAGAAAGAAACAAACACAAGAAAAATGGTAGCATTCACTTTGCAACTACTCCATACCTTCAACTTTAGGGATAGTCAAAATACAGGGAATATGTCTAGACTAATTCTATGTCTACCATCAAAGGAACATAGTGTTGTTGTAAACAAGTCCATACTCCTTGATTTCAGCACCAGAAACTGGTATTGATTCTTTTTATTACATACGATAGACATAACTTAAGGAAAGTTTGATGGTTGCAGATTTGCTTGTGCAGTCCATTTGTATTCTGGTTTCATATCTGATTAAATCATACAGCAATCTGTCTTTTGCATCATCCATTCTATACTGTTCAAAACTATCTCAGAGACTATTGCATGATTTTAAAATACAAGCAACTTAGTTTTCCTTTGGTTTTGACAATTGTTCTGTTTGTCCATAATTTATTTCTTTTTAGATTCTTCAAGTTATGTTATAATTTTTGCACAATTCTTGTTTTCCTTCTGTTCACATAAGTGATTTTTTTCTATTTTAGATACAGGAGTTTTTATTTCAGCAATGAAGAGGCACAGTAATCTATGTATCTTACAAATCTAACAAGAAAACAAAAACCAAAATAACTTTTGGTTATCCTCAGTTTTCGTTTTACTAGAAGTGAATCCTTTTCATTTCCCTGTCACAGAAGAAATGGACAGTTAATTTGGCATGAGCTTGCTTGTCTCTTCATTTCTGGCTGGCAACCTATAAAAGGATATTAATGTACCAAGTCTACACTCGTTACATGATTTTTTTACTTTTTTACTAAAAGGTTGCCTCTATTAATCTAGTTTGATCACAAGCCTACCTCTGATCCCCAAACTTCAGTAATTCTGTATTTCATACATCAGATCTCCTGACTTTGGAAGTTCTATATATTTTGTCAGCACCTGATCATTGAATCCTAGAAGAGAATGGCTTGGGTTGGAAGGAATCTTAAAGACCATCCAGTGCCAACCCTCCCTGTAGTGTCCCATTTTTCCTCTATGCTCCCTTCTGGTACTGGAAGGCCATTAGGTCACTCTGAAGCTTCTCTTTTCCACAAAGGTGGAGACTATTTACCAGTGGACGAGGTGACAAGACAAGGGGGAATGGGTTTAAATTGAAAGAAAATAGGTTTAGATAAGATACTAGGAAAATATTCTTTGCATTGAGGATAGTGAGACATTGGAACAAGTTGCCCAAGGAAGCTGGAGATGGCCCATCCCTGGAGGTTTTCAAGGCAGGTTGGGAGGGGGCTTTGAGCAACTTGGTCTAATGGAAGGTGCCCCTGTCCATGGCAGGAGTGTTGGAACTCAATGATCTTCAAAGTCCCCTTTCAACCCAAACCATCCTGTGATTCTATGATTCTTGAAGGCTCCCCTCATACACTCTGCTGAAGGTTGCAATTAGGTCATCCCAAAGCCTCCTCTTCTCTAGGCTGATCGATCTCAATTCTCTCATCCTTTCTTTATGGAATAAATGCTTCATCCCTCTAATCATCTTGCAGGCTTGCTCTGGACTCGCCCCAACAGATTGACGTCCTTCCTGTGTTGGGGACCCCAGAGCAGGATGCAGCACTCAAGATGGGCTCACACCAGAGCAGAGTAGAGGGGCAGAATCCCCTCTTGCCCCATTGATAATGTATTTTGACCACACTGCTTTGGATGCAGCCCAGGGTACAATTGGCTTTCTGGGCTGCGAGTGCACAATTCCAGCTCATGTCCAGTTCTCGCCCACCAGAACTCCCAAATCATTCCCAGCAAGCCTGAGATCTGTCCAAATGTGAACATTTGAACTCTTTTAAGATTATCTTTAACAAGTTCAGTTATCATTGCTTCAGCAAGTTTGAAATGTTTTACTTTTAAAGTTCCACTAGTTTTCCCAAAGATTTACTCAAGATTTCCTACTCAAACCCATTCTAATATGTGCCTTATAGAACGGCTTGAGTTGGAAGGAACCTTCAAAGATCAGCTAGTCCAACCCCTATGTCATGGACAAAGGCATCTAGATCAGGATCTTCAAAGCCCCTTTGTACATGACTTTGATCACTTTCAATGGGGGTTCCATGACTTCTTGAGGGAAAAGTTCTAGTGTCCCACAAACAAAATTTCTTTCTTACGTCCAAACTAAATCTGCATTCTGTCAGTTTAAAACCATT